>JAVXUP010001412.1:0-237330 GCA_033070095.1 Escallonia herrerae
TGAGGCAAGTTAAGATTGACTCGATGGCATTGAAGGTGGCGTTAGCGATGGGCGAGCTTGACATGCAGTTTAACAATGACAGTGGTTGTGGTCAGGTATTTAAGAGGCAGAGTTGTAGTTGACTTAATAACCGTGACGGTGACAGGGGTGTTGGCCATGGGCGATGTCGACACCTGCTAAGATCTGGCAACGACAGCAGCGGTGGGTGCTAAAAAATGATGGGGATGCTTGGTGGTGGACGATGTTCATGCAACACATGTGGGTGTCATAATTGATGGCTATACGCGAGGCGACAAGAGGGGTTGTGACCAATGGCGGCGCCTGCAATATGAAGATGGAAGGGTAGAGGAAGAAAGAAAGAGAGAGAGAGAGAGAGAGAGAGAGAGAGAGAGAGAGATGTAATCAATAGTAACCTAATTATCCACTACATTTCGTCCTGGACGAGCACTTTATTTATTTCTTCAGGAGTAATTTTGTCAAAAAATTCTCCACTATATTATGTAGCGGACGGCTGAGCATCTTTAAAAAAAGTTAGATCTAGCCCCTCCATCGACAATAGATGGACGGCCAAATATATATATATATATATATATATATATATATATGGGAGCTGATCCGTAGAGCGCTAGCAAAATAGGAGATCTTGCTAGCGCGATCTGGCCGTCCATCCTGAAGGGATGGACGGCCCAGATCCTTTTTTTTGCGGCGCTGTCAGTCGTCTGGAAAATAGTGTAGCGGACGGACCTTTTTACCATTTTGCCCCTGCTCCCCCTCCGCTACACTGTCTAGCGGACCACTTTCTTGGGCCCACGTTGACAGCCAAAGGATTCCGCTACACTGTCTAGCGGACGACTGACTTCCCCGACACAACTGACACATTTCCACGTGTTTGTACCTTTATTTCTACACACGACGGGTTGTCGGAATTCCTCAAGCTCCTTCGGACTCGCTTCCATTTTCAGCTCCCTTCAAGTTTCGAGTAAAACTTGCTTCAAGCTTCACTCAAGTAAGGTAAGTTTGCGAATGGTGAAGTTTTCTTTATGGATTGACTGGTAAAATATAATTTTATTTTGTTCTGACAAAAAAGTATAGATTTTTTTTTATGTTCTAGAAATTTGTCACTGTATTCTTCAATTTGTGATGTTCTAGACATGATGTTCATAAAAAAGGTGTAATTTGTTAACTCTAAATAAAGTCATTATAGTTTAATTCGATTTTTTGGCATGATGAATTCGTCTATTTATCTTAGTAATTTTAATTTGTTATGTTCAATAAATTAATAATTGTTAATTTGGAGACACTTTCAGGGGTTATGCATACGGTATGTTTGTCATCCTAAATTGGTCTATTCGCCAAGGTAATTTTTAGGTAATATTTTCAGTTAGAAATGCCATTTGATTGTTAAGCGTAGTCTATTTCTACACAGGTCTTGTTTCACAATGTCTGATTTCGTGTCGAGCTCCAACGTCCCCGTAGATGCTAGTGATCCGTATCTAGGACGAACGTTTCAAACATTGGAAGAAGCTGAAGAATGTTTTCGAGCGTATTCATTGAGGGTTGGTTTTGGCATTAGAATAAAGACTACAAGAACAAGCAACGTAACAAAAAAGATATGCTCTCGCTTATACGAGTGTCATAGGGGCAGAAATCCACAGCAAAATGAGACACGCGTAGGCAATGATGACAGTGATGACGAAATAGGATATTCGCGTAGAAGACGGGACTGCTTTGAGCGCACAAATTGCCAGGTCAAGATGTTCGTAAGCTACAAAGCCAATCATGATCATTGGCTTATTACCAGCCTGGAACTGGCACACAATCACCCGTTAGTAACTCCTTCTAAGGTGAGTCAGATGCATCAACACAAGAAGATGGGTAAGGTCGCGAGGAGCCTAATTCACACAATGAGCAATGCGCGAATTGGACCTACTGAGATTGTTAATGTTCTTGCTGAACAGGCTGGGGGAATTCAAAATTTAAACTTTAACACGACAGACGTTCGTAACGCGGTCCGAACCCATAGACGAGCCGCGTATGACCTCAATGATGCGCAATCGACAATGAGCCTATTGAAACGGATGCAGATGGAGGACCCGCAGTTTACCTTCGATTATAAACTTGACGACGAGCATCGAGTTAGTACAATTTTTTGGGTCGACGGTCGTTCGAGGCTAGCTTATAAGCATTTTGGGGATGTCGTGACTTTCGACACCACATACCGTACCAACAAGTACTCGATGCCGTTCGCTCCTTTCACCGGCGTCAATCATCATTATCACTCCATCCTGTTCGGGTTCGCCTTGTTAAGGGACGAGAGCGAGGGTTCTTTTGTATGGTTGTTTAGGACGTGGCTGGAAGCAATGAACTTCAAAGCACCCAAAGTGATCATCACCGATCAAGATTTGGCAATGAAGAAGGCTATTGCGACCGTCTTCCCAGACACCCGGCACAACTTGTGCACTTGGCACATAAGCAACAAATACCCGAACGTCTGCATCACGTGTACGCAAAGTATCCAGACTTTAAACAGGATTTTGACAAGTGCGTTACCAAGTCGTTAACGATTGAGGAATTCGAGGAGAGGTGGGAAAAGCTTGTTCGGGATTACTCATTGCAAGACAACGAGTGGCTCCAGCACTTGTACGAGCGCAAAGAGCAATGGATTGGCGTTTACACGAGGAGGTATTTTTCAGCGGGCATGAAAACGACGGGCAGGAGTGAATCTATGAATGCCACGTTCGATAGTTATGTGGGTACACTACCAATTTGAAGACTTTCGTTGCATCCGCACAAAAAGCGGTAGCTTCGTTGTTCGTAAAAGAAAGGGCTGCCGACTTTGCAACAACGTACAAACAAAGGAGAAGGTTGCTTGAGACCCCGCTGGAGCTGAACGGTGCCAAAGTCTATACGAAGGAGATCTTCTTGCTATACCAAGTAGAGCTGCGAAAATCGGGACGATACAGTATAAACAAGGTGGCAGAAATGTCTACGCGTGAGTACAAGGTTTATTCGCTCGTGAATGACCTCGTCCCTGAGAAGCTGCGCAGAATTTATACGGTGAGCCACGACACATTGACGGACTCGGTGACGTGTGTTTGCAAGAAGTTTGAGTTCCATGGCATCCTGTGTAGACACATTCTGCGGTTTTTCACCCAGAAGAATATCAGGACAATCCCCGATAAATACGTCTTGCCACGGTGGACGAAAGGTGCAAACAGGTTGCACGGTACCATTTCCTTTCCGGAGCACCCGTATACTGACTTTGAAGAATCAGAGACGTTGCGGTATAATCATCTGGTGACGATGTTCACCCGTTTGTCCGTAAAGGCTGCTGCTACAATGGTCGGTTATAAACATCTCCTCGAGGTAGCTCAGCAGCAAGAGCCCATCGTCGACCAGTTGGAAGCAGCTTCAGTCACCAATGCGGTTGACACCGAGCCTACGACGGAATCCGAAGATGACGAGCCGGGGGAGGAAGGCGACAATGATATCCGGCCGTTGGATCCAATTATATCGCAAACGAAAGGCCGCAAGAGATCTACGCGGATGAAAAGCTCAATTGAAACGGCAACTCAACCTAAAAAGCTGCGAAGGTGTGCATTGTGCAACAAAATGACCGACCACGACAAGCGGAACCATTACAAGGCACTGGGGATAAGTCCAGGGGGTTTGCAAGATGGGGAAGAAGATGACGCCGAAGATGAGGACGAACAAGCTGCAGTGGACCTTTAATTTTTTGTATAAGTTTGACATTTGTAATAATTTTTATATAAGTTTGACATTTGTAATAATTTTTTCTAATAATTTTTTGACCGAATACTGGAATTTTTTTTTCTGATGTAGCGATTTCTGATGTAGCGGACGGATATGCATAGCCCTAATTTTTTGGTCTTCATTTATGTCCGCTATACAATGTAGCGGACGGCATCGCAGAAAAACTTTTGGTCATCATTTATGTCCGCTATACAATGTAGCGGACGTCATCGCAGAAAAACTTTTGGTCTTCATTTATGTCCGCTATACAATGTAGCGGACGTCATCGCAGAAAAACTTTTGGTTTTCATTTATGTCCGCTATACAATGTAGCGGACTGAATCGCAGAAAAACTGTTGTTTTTCATTTATGTCCGCTATACAATGTAGCGGACCTCTATCCTATTATATATATTAATCAAATCGGGCAATCAGCTTTTATCAGTCCGCTATCTCTCTCTCTCTCGAACATCTAACCCAAGCCGCTACCCCATCTACGGCGACCCACATCTCCGGCGACACCACCGTCCTCCCCTCATCGCCGACCTCGATGGCTTCTGGATCGGAGACCACCTACGATTTTATTGGCAACTTGCACCTGGCAGGCAAACACTTTTTCAAAGTCATGATGCCGGGATTTGAGAATGAACTTGTAGGCCATCCCTCTTTCTCTGTATTTTCGTGTGTTAAAAGTTTGATCTTTTGGTTAAAAACTAACCTATTTTTTGTATTGTGTTTGTTAGGACATACCGGAAGCCTTTACCAATCAATTTACAACAATTCATGACAGTTCAAGATTATATAGCCGCAAGGGGGCCTGGCAGGTTGAAATCAAGCTGAAGCCCGGCCGACCCCAAAAAAAGCAATTCGCAGAGGGTTGGAACGTCTTCGTGCGCCAGCATGGCCTCGAACTCGGGGACTTTGTAGTGTTTGAACACCTTGGGTGGTGGGATTTTCAAGTTGTAATCTTTGATCGGAGCGCTTGTGAAAAAATTTCTTTCCCCCAATGTGAACCCTAATTTATTATTAATAACCAAATTTATTGTATACATGTTCATTATGTTTCCAAATTTTTTCTCGCTTAATTGTGCCGTTTGAGATACCCTCAATATATTGAGATCGTTGATTGTGAATCGTACGTTATTTATTGTTTATCGATATTGAGATTGTTGATTCCGTCGCTAAAACAAGTCTTCGGGCGCCAATTTATTAAAACTGCATCACGCTATATTGTATAGCTGTACTATATAGCGGACACCAAAGTCTAGCTCTACAATATAGCGGCTATAAGGCCTCCGCTTAGGCCGGGGTTGGGGAAGGTCGGAACTAAGTCTCTGGTTCGTGCCAACCATTTTCTGGTCCAAGTTGCAGACAATGATCTCACCACTATGACGTGAGATCTTCTCAGCTGTGCACCTCGTCACATTGTGTAGCGGACGGACCAGCAGAATGTCTTAACCCAACACTTAGAAAATTTTCACTTCCCCCACTGTCCGCCACATTGTGTAGCGGACGGACCAACAAACACTCAACACATTTTTTCACTTCCCCCACTGTCCGCCACATTGTGTAGCGGACGGACCAGCAGAATGTCTTAACCCAACACTTAGAAAAAATTTTCACTTCCCCCACTGTCCGCCACATTGTGTAGCGGACGGACCAGCAGAATGTCTTAACCCAACACTTAGAAAATTTTCACTTCCCCCACTGTCCGCCACATTGTGTAGCGGACGGACCAACAAACACTCAACACTTAGAAAATTTTCACTTCCCCCACTGTCCGCCACATTGTGTAGCGGACGGAGCACCAGAAACTCTTAACCCAACACTTGGAAAATTTTCAATCCCCCACTGTCCGCCACATTGTGTAGCGGACGGACCAGCAGAATGTCTTAACCCAACACTTAGAAAATTTTCACTTCCCCCACTGTCCGCCACATTGTGTAGCGGACGGACCAACAAACACTCAACACTTAGAAAATTTTTTCACTTCCCCCACTGTCCGCCACATTGTGTAGCGGACGGACCAGCAGAATGTCTTAACCCAACACTTCCCTACTGTCCGCTACACATTTTGTTTTCCACCTTTCAATCATTCTCAATGAGAGCCAAAAAAACCAAACTCAAATCAATCAAAATCATCTTCAACGGAAATCAGACAAATCAATCAATCAATAATCTTCAACACAAATCAATGAGAGCTTTCTAAATAATCATAGTTTATTAAAAAAATTTGACAGTGTAATGGTACAATGTCAACTGGGGGAATCATGTTGGGAGGGATTCTCGGCATTAGCCGGATTTACAATATACCTAACCGCTCTAGGCCGGCCTTTCATAATTTGCCAAGCCATTCTATATCTAAAGGTGTCTACTTCTGCTTGGCTCCACACCGCCGCCTTGAGGCTCTCGGACCGGAAAATGTAATCCATGTACATGCAAAGGAAAACGCCGCAGTCCGAAGTGTTACGTTGCTTGGGCCTCCTCTTCTTCAGTCGCCAATCGAGCTTTGGCCGCGCCGGTACAGGGTTACCACGGATACCATTGACCATTGCACAAAATATATTCTGCGAGAAACACAAAACGGCGTAAGACACGAGTTAACATTTATGCCAAGTTACAATAACTGTTAAACAACAATCGTAATATTACCATTGAGTCCAACTGGGCTTTGTACATCTGCAGCACAGGCATGTGGGCGGTATCGTCGTGGAGACTGTCGATCACCGATACGACTTTCTCTACCGGTTCATAGCAAACCAAGTACCAGTGGCTTTCCCCTAAAAATGGGATTAGAAACACGTCGGCAACACTTGCGCTCACTGGACTATCCCTAGCAAGATACGCTCGTAGGTTAGCGGACGGTCTCCACTGGCTCAACTTTTTCTTCCGCCTTTGCTCGACCCACTCATGCCATTCAGACACTAGGAGGCTATGAAAAAGGCATCCACCAAAAAAATGGCCGGGTACTCGTTCAGCCGCTCCCGACCCCTTTCCTTCAGAATCTCCACGTATGTGGAGATGACACCGTTGTCTAACCAACTCCCCGGAGCCAGGGAGGCCATTTCTCCCCACTCGCAAGTGTAATCCATGCCCTCCGGATGATTCACACTATACAACGCTTTGTCCCGGGGGAAGCCGCTAAAATAACGCTCTCTGATTATTTGGCATTTATGCGGCTTTAGGGGCTTCACTGGATGCCCTTTGCGATATTGCCCTCGGGGGTCGACGGGGGATATTGCACTCCTTCGGGGGTCGACGGGGGATATTGCACTCCTTCGGGGGGTCGACCGAGGGATATTGCCCTCCTTCGACAATAGATGGTCCTGCCCACGGGACAATAGGCAGTGTCTCCGACAGACTGATGTGTTCGAAACCCCAGTCTTGCGTGACTTGACTCTGAGAGAAGGGTTGGGGTTCCGAGTCCAATAGCAAAGAGAAGGAGGGCGCACTGTAGTCTTCCCACGGCGCTTGAGCCTGGCCCATGGTGCTTGGCGGTCCCCAATCACCACCCATTCCCGGTACAGAGGGACCACCATATCCCTGGCTCACTCCCGAAGTCTGTCCCGAGGGATCGGTGTATCCCTCGCTCACATATGGGGGCTGCCACCCCGGATAACCCATTCCCGGGCTGACGCCGGAAGGCTGGCCCGATGCTTGGTGTAAAAAATTCCCGCAGCCATACGCCAACGCATCAGCCTGTTGGCGAAGCTCCTCGCCCATTGCATCCACCAAATCCTTCCGCTCGCGCAACTTCTGGAAGAAGGCGAACGAGGCATTAACCTACATCCAGAGAGATAATAAATAAGTAACTTCATACACAGTTAGAATCATCAAGTTCAATTAAAGCACTTATTGGCCAACTTACCAGATTGTATGCCATGTGCTCATCGATCTGACCCCTAGGGTGGTACTTCTCCCCGCGTTCAAACCTTACTGGAGCTACTCTCCTCCGGGTGATGCGGTAGTACCACCCATTGTACTGTTCGATACTGATCACGGGGTCAGGCTCCGACACAATGGCCGCCAGCGTGTCCTGCCAGGAATCCCAAACCTCAAGTTCTCGTGCGCACAAGTCGTGCGCATTTGCCTTGCCAAACCGAGGGACACCCGGTGGGTTCCTGTTAAGCCTCATATCCGGCGCGCCGGCTGGCAACCCCTGCAGGCACTCAAAATGGCGCATAGCGCGATCTGGCAGCTGCCACTCTGCGACCTCGAAGTGGATCAGGGGTGTGCGTTGCAACCCGGAGAGCGTGAAGACGAACGACTCTCCCACCCGTCGCGCCAAATGTTTGTACGGTGCCCATCGCATCTGGCCAGGAGATAACGAGTCGAGCTCCCCCCGATAGTACGTAATGTTGTGATGGGGATCGTCTCTCCTCTGGTAGTGGCTGTCCTTCCGGCTGTACTCCCAGGCACACAACCGAGGCCACACATTATCGGTTCCGTCCCTACGCGTGGGTGCGCCGGTAGCAAGGTGTTCATAAGACCACACCTGAGAGCAAAGACAAATTAAATAAAGTATCGTCAAATTTTATTGTCAATTCAACCCAAAAAAAAAGAAACGAGCAAGTAATCAAGAATTGTATGATATACCTGCAATAGCGAGAGACATGCACATATCGCTTTGGAGTCGGGCCTCGTTGCCTTGTGCAATGCTCGGTACAGGTACGCAAGAGTTGCGGCTCCCCAGGCATAATCCCCAACCTCCAGTAGGTTACCCAACAACGGTAAATATTTGACGCTGACGGTATTCTTCGACGTTGTTGGGAACAGAATTGCCCCCATCACCCACAAGAGGAAAGCTTGTGTGTACAGCACAAGCATCTGATCCGTGTAGTTATCCGGCAGAACCTTGTAGGTATCTACCAACCATTTCAACTTGATACCCCCAGTGCTAAATTGATCCTGGGGTATCGAAGTAAAGAAGTCCCTAGCGGTCCTCTTATTCGTTGCTTCCGACGGAGGAGCTATTACCGGCCGCCCCGTCACCGGTAACCCTAAGATGAACCCTACATCTTCTAGGGTAATTGTCAGCTCTCCGAGAGGGAAGTGAAACGTATTCGTTTCACTTCTCCACCTTTCAACAAGGGCACCTATTAAGTGCCGGTCAAGTTGTTGAAAGATCTGCCCACGCGTGAAAATCCCAAACCCAATCCCACGCAGTAATCTTTTCTGGGTTCTGTTCAATTTCCATGCTTTAAAATTATCGGATACTTCTACCGTGTTGAGAAGTGCTCTTTCCTACGAATTAATAAATACAATTTAAGCAAATTAAACGATATACAACGTTCCCAAGAATAACAAAGTTGATAAAATAAGTATCTTACTCCACCATCCCATATGAGCGTACTGATATGGTTTGCTTGGTCGTATAATACGGATGGATCTTCTGGTCCAGGGTTGAAATCCATTTTTCGCAACTGAAATTATGCAAAACGGCAAGGTTGGAAGCGTAAACATTCTCAAACATACAACGCTAGCACAGTCAACGCTAGCATGTGATCAGATAATACTCACATAAGTTCACATGCTGTGTATATGCAATGTACATAGATACAAACAATGGAATGGGATTTTACAAGTGAAATCACATGAACAAATAATACGCAATACACATATATAATCTATATATATGTATAGATACATTGACAAACGCTAGCACAATGCACCGCGCACACATTCAAAATCATGCATAAGCCGCGATAACAACTCTAGATTATGAACAAATAAAGGATTGGTTTGTGAACTTACGTGATTGATTCGTCGAATAAAGGATTTCTTGAGAAGAAATTGCACCGATCTACTTGCCAACGCCGCTAGAAGAATTGTGAGAAGAAGGAATGAATAGCAGTTTAGAAGGAATGAATAAGGGTTTCGAAGTAAAGAAAGGGAAAAACGGTCCGCTACACTGTCTAGCGGACGGTGGGATAATGACAAAGTAACAGTCGTCCGCTAGACAGTGTAGCGGAATCCTTTTTGGCTGTCAACGTGGGCCCAAGAAAGTGGTCCGCTAGACAGTGTAGCGGAGGGGGGAGCAGGGGCAAAATGGTAAAAAGGTCCGTCCGCTACACTATTTAGCGGACGACTGACAGCGGCGCAAAAAATACGCGATCTGGGCCGTCCATCCCTTCGGGATGGACGGTCAGATCGCGCTAGCAAGATCTCCCATTTTGCTAGCGCTATCAACGGATCAGCTCCCTATATATATATATATATATATATATATATATATATATATATATATATATATATATATATATATATATATATATATATATAGCTGATCTGTTGAGCGCTAGCAAAATAGGAGATTTTACTAGGGCAATCTGGCCGTCCATCCCAAAAGGATGGACAGCCCAGATCTTTTTTTTCAAAAACTGTCAGTCGTCCGCTAGATAGTGTAGCAGACGGGCCTTTTTACCATATTGTCCCTCATCCCTCATCCGCTATACTGTAAGCGGACAACTTTTTTGGCCTGACATGTGATAGTCAAAAAGTTGTCCGCTACACGGTGTAGCGGATGACTTTTCACCTCAAGGTGGTCAAGTCAACCACAACCCCCCTGACAGTTGTCACACCAGTCCTGGGGCGATAGGACTGTTGCTTTGTCCTTATCCCACTGTCCGCGATACTGTGTAGTGGACAACTTTTGTTTGGCAGACGGTTTTTACTGTCTGCAATACTATGTAGCGAACTTAACTCATATACAGACCTACTTCGAAACTCTTATTCATTATTTCTTCTCACTATTTTTCTAGCAGCGTTGGCAAGTAGATCTGCGCAATTTCTTCCTAAAAAATCCTTTAATCGTCTCATCAATCACGTAAGTTCACAAACTAATCCCTTATTTATTCATAATCTAGAGTTGTTATGAGTATCGCGACTTATGCATGGTTTTGAATATGTATGCGCTGGATTGTGCTAGCGTTTGTCAATTTATATATATATATATATATATATATATATATATATATATATTATGTGTGTGTATTGCGTATATTTGTTTATGTTATTTCACTTGCAAAATCCGATTTCGTGTCTGTTTGTATGTATGTACATACATATATACAGCATGTGAACTTATGTGAGCACATGCTAGCGTTGTATGTTTGAGAATGTTTACGCTTCCAACCTTGCCATTTTTTCATAATTTCAGTTGCAAAAAATGGATTTTAACCCTGGACCAGAAGATCCCTCCGTATTATACGACCAAGCAAACCATATCAGTACGCTTATATGGGATGGTGGAGTAAGATACTTATTTTATCAACTTTCTTATTCTTGCGAACGTTGTATACCATTTGTTTTGCTTAAATTGTATTTATTAATTCGTAGGAAAGAGCACTTCTCAACACAGTAGAAGTATCCGATAATTTCAAAGCCTGAAAATTGAACAAATTGAGATTTTCACACATGGGCAGATCTTTCAACACCTTGACCGGCACTTAATAGGTGCCCTTGTTGAAAGGTGGAGAAGTGAAACGAATACGTTTCACTTCCCTCTGGGAGAGATGAAAATTACGGTTCATCTTAGGGCGGCCGGTAATAGCTCCTCCGTCGGAAGCAACGAATAAGAGAACCGCTAGGGACTTCTTTACTTCGATACCCCAGGATCAATTTAGCACTGGTGGTATCAAGTTGAAGTGGTTGGTAGATACCTACAAGGTTCTACCAGATAACTACACGGATCAAATGCTTGTGCTGTACACACAAGCTTTCCTCTTGTGGGTGATGGGGGCAATTCTGTTCCCAACAACGTCGAAGAATACGGTCAGCGTCAAATATTTACCGTTGTTGGGTAACCTGCTGGAGGTTGGGAATTATGCCTGGGGTGCAGCAACTCTTGCGTACCTGTACCGAGCATTGCACAAGGCAACGAGGCCCGACTCCAAAGCTATATGTGCATGTCTCTCGCTATTGCAGGTATATCATACAAATCTTGATTACGTGCTCAATTTTTTTTGTTGAATCGACAATAAATTTTGACGATACTTTATTTAATTTGTCTTTGCTCTCAGGTGTGGTCTTATGAACACCTTGCTACCGGCGCACCCAGGCGTAGGGACGGAACCGATAATGTGTGGCCTCGGTTGTGCGCCTGGGAGTACAGCCGGAAGGACAGCCACTACCCGAAGAGAGACGATCCCCATCACAACATTACGTACTATCGGGGGGAGCTCGACTCGCTATCTCCGGGCCAGATGCGATGGGCACCGTACAAACGTTTGCACGACGGGTGGGAGAGTCGTTCGTCTTCACGCTCTCCGGGTTGCAATGCACACCCCTGATCCACTTCGAGGTCGCAGAGTGGCAGCTGCCAGATCCTGCTATGCGCCATTTTGAGTGCCTGCAGGGGTTGCCAGCCGATGCGCCGGATATGAGGCTTAACAGGAACCCACCGGGTGTCGGACGGTTTGGCAAGGCGAATGCGCACGACTTGTGCGCACGAGAAATTGAGGTTTGGGATTCCTGGCAGGACACGCTGGCGGCCATTGTGTCAGAGCCTGACCCCGTGATCAGCATCGAACAGTACAATGAGTGGTACTACCGCATCACCCGGAGGAGAGTAGCCCAGTAAGGTTTGAACGCGGGGAGAAGTACCACCCTAGGGGTCAGATCGATGAGCAGATGGCATACAATCTGGTAAGTTGCCCAACAAGTGCTTTTAATTGAACTTGATGATTCTAAGTGTGTGTATGAAGTTACTTATTTATTATCTCTTTGGATGTAGGTTAATGCCTCGTTTGCCTTCTTCCAGAAGTTGAGCGAGCGGAAGGATCTGGTGGATGCAATGGGCGAGGAGCTTCGCCAACAGCTGAAGCGTTGGCGTTTGGCTACGGAAATTTTTTGTGCCAAGCATCGGGACAGCCTTCGGGCGTCAGCCCGGGAATGGGTTATCCAGGGTGGCAGCCCCCTTATGTGAGCGAGGGATACGGTGATCCCTCGAGACAGACTTTGGGGGTGAGCCAGGGATACGGTGGTCCCTCTGTATCGAGAATGGGTGGTGATTGGGGACCGCCAAGCACCATGGGCTAGGCTCAAGCACCGTGGGAAGAGTACAGTGCGCCCTCCTTCTCTTTGCTTCTGGACTCGGAACCCCAACCCCTCTCAGAGTCAAGTCACGCAGGACTGGGGTTTCGAAAACATCAGTCTGTCTGAGACACTGCCCATTGTCCCGTGGGCGGGACCATCTATTGCTAAAGGAGGGAAATATCCCCCGGTCAATCCCCCCGAAGGAGTGCAATGTCCCCCGGTCGACCCCCGAGGGCAATATCGCAAAGGGCATCCATGAAAGCCCCTAAAGCCGCATAAATGCCAAATAATTTGAGAGCGTTTTTTAGCGGCCCCCTTGAGACAAAGCATCATATAGTGTGGATCACCCGGAGGGCATGGATTAATGTTGCTTGTGGGAAAAAATGTCCTCCCTGGCTCCATGGAGTTGGTTAGACAACGGTGTCATCTCTACCTACGTGGAGATTCTGAAGGAAAGGGGTCGGGAGCTGCTGAACGAGTATCCGAGCATTTTTTTGGTGGATGCTTTTTTCATAGCCTCCTAGTATCTGAATGGCATGAGTGGGTGACAAAGAAGGGGGAAGAAAAAGTTGAGCTAGTGGAGACCGTCTGCTAACCTACGAGCGTATCTTACTAGGGATAGTCCAGTGAGCGAAAGGGTTGCCCACGTGTTTCTAATCCCATTTTCAGGGGAAAGCCACTGGTACTTGGTTTGCTATGAAACAACACAAAAAGTCGTATCAGTCATCGACAGTCTCCACGACGATACCATCCACGTGCCTGTGTTGCGGATGTACAAAGCCCAAATGGACTTTATGGTAATCTTACGATTATTGTTTAATGCTTATTGTAACTTGCCAATTATATATGTTAACTCGTGTCTTACACCGTTTTCTGTTTCTCGCAGAATATATTTTGTGCCATGGTCCATGCTATCCGTGATGTAATAGTACCGACGCGGCCAAAGCTCCAATTCCAATTGAAGAAGAGGAGGCCCAAGCAACATAACACTTCGGACTGCGGCGTCTTCCTTTGCATGTACATGGATTACATTTGTCGGTCTGAGAGCCTTAGGGCGGCCGCCTAGAGTCAAGAATGTGTAAAAGGCTTTAGATATAGGATAGCTTGGCAAATTATGAAAGGCCGGCCTAGAGCGGTTAGGTTTATTAAAAATTTGTCTAAGGACGAGAATCCGGCTCAACATGAGGACCCTAGTTGACATTGTACCATTAAAATAATTTTTTTAGTAAATCTTGATTATTTTTATGAAAGCTGTCATTGATTTGATTTGATTTGTGTTGAGATCAGTTGATTTGTGTTGAAGATGATTGATTGATTTGACTGATTTGTGTTGAAATCAGTTGACATCTGATTTGGGTTGATTTGATTAGATTTTGATTTGAGTTGAAGTATATATTTTGCTTTTTTTGCTTTCATTGAGAATGATTGAATGGTGGGAAACAAAATGGGGAAAAGTCCAATAAGTTCTTTGTTGCAGCATTTGCTACACAGTGTAGCGGACGGCCATAGATAGAAAAATTTTCGAAGTGTTGACGTTGAGATTTTCTGCTACGCCGTCTGCTACACTGAAAGACCGAAAAATTTTCTAACTGTTGAAGTTGAGAATTTCTGCTGCGCCGTCCGCTACACAGTGTAGCGGACGACCATAGCCAAAAAAATTTTTAAAGTGTTGAAGTTGAGAGTTTCTGCTGCGCCGTCCGCTATAAAGTGTAGCGGAGTCCAAAGACTGAAAAATTTTCTAAATGTTGAAGTTGAGAGTTTCTACTCCGCCGTCCGCTATACAGTATAGCGGACGTCCAAAGACCGAAAATTTTTCTAAGTGTTGAAGTTGAGAGTTTCTGGTGCGCCGTCCGCTACACAGTATAACGGACGTCCAAAGTTGAGAGTTTCTGGTGCGCCATCCGCTACACAGTGTAGCGGACTTCCATAGATAGAAAATTTTTCTAAGTGTTGAAGTTAAGGGTTTCTACTGCGCCGTCCGCTACACAGTGTAGCGGACTTCCATAGATAAATTTTTTTTCTAAGTGTTGAAGTTAAGAGTTTCTGTTGCGCCGTCAGCTAAACAGTGTAGCGGACGGCCACTTGAAAAATTTTCCAAGTATTGAAGTTGAGAGTTACTGTTGCACCGTCCGCTAGACAGTGTAGCTGACGTCCAAAGGTTGAGAGTTTCTGCTGCACTGTCCGCTACACAGTGTAGCGGACCTGTATGACATAATGTAGCAGACGGTGTCCATTAAAGCGGGAATTTAGCGACTGATTTTCTGTTGCCAATTATGTTTTACATATTTCAAATTTTTTTTAAGTGTTGGAATCCAGAGTTTTTGTTGCGCCGTCCGCTACACAGTATAGCGGACGTATAGAACACCAAATTTTTTTTAAGTGTTGGAGTCCTGAGTTTCTATTGCGCCGTCTGCTACATAGTATAGCGGATGTGTAGAAAACAAAAAAAATTGTGTTAAAGTGCAGAGCTTCTGCTGCGCCATTCGCTACACAGTGTAGCGGACGTATGGAAAACAAAAAAATTTCCTGCATCGTCCGCTACACAGTGTAGCGGACGTACAGGAAACAAAATTTTTTTAAGTGTTGGAGATCAGACTTTCTGTTGCGCTGTCTGTTACACAGTGTAGCGGATGTCGCTAAAGTTTTATGAAATTGGCGATGAAATAAATGTTTTAGAGACGGAATCAACAATCTCAATATCTCAAATGCATGATTAACAATAAAAATATCAATTAACAATCTTAAATCATCAATTAACAATCACAATTCTCAAATGCACAATTAAGAACCTAAAATTATCAGACAAATGAACATTAACACAAAATTGTTCATAATTTTATTTAGGGCTCAACATTGAGGGAAAGCTTTTTTACAAGTGCTTTGATCAAACACCAGCACTTGAAAATGCATATGCCCCATGTGTTCAAAGATTACAAAGTCCCCTAGATGGAGGTCATGCTGCTCCACGGATTTGTTCCAACCCTCTTCGAAACAAATTTGCTCTTGGGCGCGCTTCTTCTTGATTTTAACAAGCCATGACCCCTTGCGGCTGGTTAAAGTTGCTTCGAAACAAAGTGTGGTAAGCAATCTACAAAAGGCTACTGGTATGGCCTAACATATTCATAATACAGTAAGACAGGTAAGTTTTTAACCAAAGATAAAACTTTTAACACACACGAAAACACAGAGAAAGAGGGATGGTCTACTAGTTTTGTACGAAAACTAGGCATCATGACCTTGAAGAAGTGCCTGCCGACTGAAACATCCCCGTTCACCGAAGTAGAAGCCATCAGGACGGATCTGTCACCGGAGGTGGCGCCGTATTGAGGGGAGGATGGGATGTCACTGGAGGTGCCGCGGCATTGAGGGGAGGACGGGGCTGTCGCGAGAGGTTGCGCGGAGTCGGGGGGAGGACTGTGGTGTTGCCGGAGATATGGGTCGCCGTAGAGGGGGTCGTGGATGGGTGAGATGTTCGAGACAAATAAAGAAACGAGAGAAAGAAGAATGGCCGATCTGATTAATATATAACAGCAGTTTGACATCCGTTACATTGTGTAGCGGACACAAAGAATACCAAGAGTTTTTTAATGAGGCTACGTCCGTTACATTATCTAGCGGACTACATTGAATAGGAACAGTCTGTTGTGCCGTCCGCATGATTGTGTAGCAGACATTGAATAGCAATAGCCGTTCAGGGTATTTGTTGCTTATGTGCCAAGTGCACAAGTTGTATTGAGTGTCTGGGAAGACGGTAGCAATAGCCTTCTTCATTGCCAAATCTTGATCGGTGATGATAACTTTGGGTGCTTTGAAGTTCATTGCTTCCAGCCACGTCCTAAACAACCTTACAAAAGAACCCTCGCTCTCGTCCCTTAACAAGGCGAACCCGAATAGGATGGAGTGATAATGATGATTGACGCCCGTGAAAGGAGCGAACGACATCGAGTACTTGTTGATATGGTATGTGGTGTCAAAAGTCACGACATCCCTAAAATACTTATAAGCTAGCCTCGAACGACCGTTGACCCAAAAAATTGTACTAACTCGATGCTCGTCGTCAAGTTTATAATCGAAGGTAAACTGCGGGTCCTCCATCTGCATCCGTTTCAATAGGCTCATTGTGGATTGAGCATCATTGAGGTCATAGGCGGCTCGTCTACGGGTTCAGACAGCGTTATGAATGTCTATCGTGTTATAGTTTAAATTTTGAATTCCCCCAGCCTGTTCAACAAGAACATTAACAATCTCAGTAGGTCCTATCCGCGCATTGCTCATTGTGTGAATTAGGCTCCTCGCGACCTACCCATCTTCTTGTGTTGATGCATCTGATCACCTTAGAAGGGGTTAGTAACGGGTGATTGTGTGCCCATTTCAGGCTGGTAATAAGCCAATGATCTTGCTTGGGTTTATAGCTTACGAACATCTTGACTGGCAATTTGTGCGCTCAAAGCAGTCCTATCTTCTACGCGAATATCCTATTTCGTCATCACTGTCATCATTGCCTACGTGTGTCTCATTTTGCAATGGGTTTTTGCCCCTATGACACTCGTATAAACGAGAGCATATCTTTTTTGTTACGTTGCTTGTTCTTGTACTCTTTATTCTAATGCCAAAACCAACCCTCAATGAATACGCTCGAAAACATTCTTTAGCTTCTTCCAATGTTTGAAACGTTCGTCCTAGATACGGATCACTAGCATCTACGGGGGCGTTGGAGCTCGATACGAAATCAGACATTGTGAAACAAGACCTGTGTAGAAATAGACTACGCTTAACAATTAAATGGCATTTCTAACTGAAAATATTACCTCAAAATTACCTTGGCGAATAAACCAATCTAGGATGACAAATATACCATATACATAATCTCAAAAGTATCTCCAATTTAACAATTATTAGTTTATTGAACATAACAAATTAAAATTACTAAGATAAATAGACAAATTCATCATGCCAAAATACAACAAACATATCTCAAAAAAATTCCAATTTAAATAGGATAAATTTTTCGAAGTTAACGAACCTCATATACCTTTTTAATGAATTTAACTAGAGTGAATTTAACTATAATGAATTTGCTTAAAGTTAACAAATTATACCTTTTTTGATGAACATCATGTCTAGAACATCACAAAAAATCTAGAGTGACATCATGTCTAGAACATCACAAATTGATGAATAGAGTGACAAATTTCTAGAACATCACAAAAAATCTATATTTTTTTGTCTAAACAAAAAAAATTATACTTTACCAGTCAATCCATAAAGAAAACTTCACAATTCACAAACTTACAGTGCTTGAAGTAAGTGTTACTCGGAGCTTGAAGGGAGCTGAAAATGGAAGCGAGTCTGAAGGAGAAGAAAATTGTACTGAAAGAGCTGAGAATCTTTTGGGAATAGGCGCTATTGTCCGCGATACTGTGCAGCGGACAACATTGGTGACAACATTGACGTGTGGAGAAATAAAGGTACAGACATTAATGAAATTGTGTTAGTCGTGTCAGGTGAAGAGTCATCCGCTATACTGTGTAGCGGACGACTTTTGACTGTCACATGTCAGGCCAAAAAAGTTGTCCACTTATAGTATAGCAGACAAGGGAGGAGGGGAAATATGATAAAAAGGTCCGTCCGCTATACTATGTAGCGGACAACTGACAGCTTTTGAAAAAAAAAGATCTGGGTCGTCTATCCTGAAAGGATGGACGGCCAGATCGCTCTAGCAAAATCTTCTATTTTGCTAGCGCTCTCAACGGATCAGCTCTCATATATATATATATATATATATATATATATATATATATATATATATATATATATATATATATATATATATATATATATATATATATGTTAGATTTAGCCCGTCCATCCGCAATAGATGGACAGCTAGATCGAGCTGGAAACAGATCGGCTCCCACACACACACACACATATAAATGTTCACCTGATCCTCGCTGGTGGAGATGTTGTTCAGTTCTGATTGTGAATCTGCTTGTTGTGCCTATTGTTAGTGATGTATTGTATAGTTTTGTTTTGATACTTAGTCTCTTTTCTTTTGTTTTGCTCTTGCAAAGCCTATTCGCCAATTCTGCTTATTTTACCTCTATATATTCATACACAGATCTTTTATCCTAGTATAAATTTCTATCTTTAACAAAAAATAACCATGATTTTTGTCTGCAACTTCATATGCCCTCACTTTTGTGTTTAAAAGCAAAAATCCCGGTGCTGCTGGCTAGTATTACATGAACATAAACAGGTAAAAGTATCGTATATTACGTTATATATATATATATATATATATATATATATATATATATATATATATATAATTACTCTCTTGCTATTTAAAACACAATTAACATGCCTAGAATCTAGATTCTTCTAACAAATTCATTTTTTCTCTACTCATAAATTCTACAATTAATACATGAATGTCTCTCTAATTTCTCATAATACTTATCATTAACAAAATTAATGTATAATCATTGTCATCCATAACTTAATGCTTTATATAGATTAGAACATGTAAGACCTTGACGATGATAACATCTTATGATATTAAGTAGAGCAATTAACTTTTCTCAAATGGCCGTTGGATTATGACAGTTTCAAAGATAGATGAATTTCGCTCTCATATTGCTTTAATGGATAATTGGTTTAGCCTTAACATAACAATGAAAATTTGCTAATACGGTTCAGCAAACAAAAAAAGATTAAAAAACTAGACATGCTTAATCTTTCCTTTGCCTTTCCTATATTTGGTATTAAGACCAAATATTATATTTGGGTGTCTATAATCATGTTATGTGTGTGTGTACGCGCGTTTGTGTGCATACATGTGTGTATTTGGTATACGGAGCCAATCAATGAATAACACTGGTAACTTAAGTTGTTAGCGCGATCTAGCCATCCATTCATCGCTGATGGATAGACCTGATATGTTTTTACCAAGTAAAGTTTCAGTGTTCATTACATTATGTAACGAATGGTAAAGTTTACCACACTGCACCCACCCTCCATTTTCCCGTGCTTCCCTCTGACTCATTAAATCCTCCAAGGGCATTTTAGTCAAAATCTTTGTGCGACGAGAGAACTCCAATGAAACGTTGATCTGGCCAGTTCATCCGCATCGATGGACGACGAGATCAAGGTGGCAACTTATCTTAAGTTGCCACCAGTAGACCGTTAATAGCTCCTATATATGTATCACACACACACACACACATATATATATATATATATGTATATACCAATACATATATACATGTGTGTGCATGCGCGTATGTGTGTAATACATGTGTGCGCGCGCACACGTGCGTGTGTGTCTAATACATATATAGTGGAGCTACTTTTTTTACTTGTTTTATCATACTTTTGTAATTTTATTGTTATAGATATGTTTATTGACAAATCTGAATTTGAAATAAATTTTTGTTTATAGCCAAATAGTTCTTCATTAACACCACATAATATACATATGCATGTGTGTGTGTGTTATGCATGTGCTAGCATTGGTAATTTGCCAGCGTTGATAAGAACTTCCAAACTTGAGGTAATTTGCCATTATCAAACTTTCAAACTTGACGTTTTTCTATAGTTTCAGTCACAAAAAATGGCCTTTAACCCTGGACCAGAAGATCCATCCATATTATAGGACCAATCAAACCATATTAGTACATCCAACTAGAATGGACAAGTAAGATACTTATTTTTTTGTTTATTTTCATGAACATTGTATACCTTTTGCTTTGCTTAAATAGTCTTTGTTAATTTGTAGAAAAGAACACCACTCATTATAGTAGAAGTAACCGAACAATTTAAAAACTAGCGATTGAACAAACTCTAGAAAAATTGCTGCGTGGAATTGATTTTGGAGTTTTTACTGATGGAGATATTGCACCGGAACTTAATAGGTGCCCTTGTTGAACAACCTTAGAAGATGTAGGGTACATCTTAGGGTTACCGGTGAAGGGGCGGCCGGTGATTGCTCATAGGTCTTCTGCAACAACTAAAAGAGTTGCTTGGGACTTCTTTACTTTGATACCCGAGAATTAATTTGGCAGTGGTGGGATAAAGTTGAGGTGGTTGGTAAAAAACTTTGGGGTTTTGCAGGAAAACTACACGGAGGAGATGCTTGTGTTAACACAAAGGCCTTCCTACTGTGAGTGATGCAGGTAATTCTATGCTCAATGACGTAGAAGAATACGGCTCAAACCAAGTATTTAGCGTTGTTGGGTAACCTGCAAGAGGTTAGGGACTATGCCTAGGGTGCAACAACTCTTGCATACTTATATCGAGCATTGCACAAGGCAACAAGGCCCGACTCCAAAGCTATATGTGCATGTCTCTCATTGTTGCGGGTATATTATATAACTCTTTGTAATTACGTTTCTGATATTTTTTTATTAGTCAGGGCACAATAAAATTTGACTATACAACCCTAATGTGTCTTTGTATTCGGGTGTGGTCTTATGAACACATTACTGTCGGTTGTGCGCTTAGGAGTATAGTTAGAGGGAGAGCCACTATCGAGGAGAGATTATCCCCATCACAACATCATGTTCTATCAAGGGGAGTTTAATTTGTTATCTCTGGGCCAAATGTGTTGGCGCAGTGCAAATGTTTGACGGGAGGGGTGACAGAGCTGTTCGTCTTCATGCTCTCCGGGTTACAACACACTCTACTGTTCCACTTTGAGATCGCAGAGTGGCAACTACAGAATCGGGCCATGCACCATTGTTGAGTGCCTGTAGAGGTTACCAACCGATGCCCCTGATATGAGGGTTAACAAGAACCCACCGGGTGTTCAACGATTTGTGGGCAAGTGAATGTGCTCGAATTGTGCGATGCCGAAATTGGACTATGGGATTCTTGGCAAGACACGTTGGCAGCCATTATGTCGAAACCTGACCCTATGGTCAGCACTGAACAGTATCTCGGGTGGTACTACCGCATCACTTGGTAAAGAATAGCCCCAATAAGGTGGACAAGAGGCCAAAAGTACCACCCTAGAGGTCAGATCGATGAGCGCAGGGCATTTGAGTTTGTAAGTTTCCTAATTCTTTCAATTCAATTTGATCTTATAGTTTTGCATTCAATCCCATTCGCGTGTAATGTTACTTATCTACTTTGATGTAGGTTGGTGCCTTGCTCGCCTTCTTCAAGAAGTTGAGTGAGCAGAAGGGTCTGCTGGATGCCATGGGAGTGGATCTTCGCTCCCATACTGAGATATTTGTGCATGGCTGTCCGGAGTTTGTGAGCCGTTATACTGGATAGCCTTCGGGCATGAACCCGAAAATGGATTATTCGTGTGGTAGCCTCCCATGTGAGCGAGGGATACGGTGATCCCTCAGGGTAGACTTCGTGGTTAAGCGAGGAAGTTGGTGGTCCATCTGGAACTGGGATAAGTGATGCTTGGGGGCCCCATTGGGTATGGGAATGGCTAATTGGGATGAGTGGAGTCAGCACTCATTTGCGTTAATTGTTTGGGGACTCGAAGGTTACACCACTTTCTCGAAGTAAAGTCACACAAGACTTCAACTTCGCGAACTTCAATCTCTCTGAGTCACTGCCACTAGTCCCGTAAGAGGGACATTCCGACCTTGGGATACCCGAAGAGCCTTGAGGAAAACAATATCCCCCAGTCGACCCCCCTTCATTCCCGCTTATCCCAAAGGGTATCCGTTGAAGCCTCTAAAGCCGAAAAAATGTGCCCTAATCCACCAATGTTACTTTAGCGAGCCCCCCCAGCCATGATCGAAAAGTGGTGTGAACTGCCCTGCCCATGATTAATGTCTCGTGGGACGGAATGTCCATACGATGATGTTTGCATACACCAAACTTTTGATACGTCGGGAGGAGGATAGGGCAAATGCGTATTCCCGTGTTTTTATGATGGATGCACTTTTTCATGGCATGCTCTTTGGGGAATTAAAACAGTGGAAATTTGTGAAGGGAAAGAGAAGCTCTCTCTACTGGCATCAGCCTAGTGTGCTCACTACATGGTTTACGAATAGTTCGAGTTCAGTGAGCATCAGTGAAGTGGACGTCTTCCTAGTACCCTTCTTGGAGCACTCCCACTGGTACTTAGTTTGCTATGAACCACGGGCTATGGTCGTATCAATCCTCAATAGTCTCCATAACTATGCCACGATGATACCCGTGAAGATCTTTTCAAAGAACAATTGGCAGCTATGGTAATCTTTCGATTGTTCTTAGAGTTTTTCTATTTATTAATTTGCTTATTGTAATTGTTATCTCATAGTTCATGCCATTTTTATTTCTCCACAAGATCTGTTTTGTGCCAAGGTTCACTCTCTCCATGAAAAAAGTGTACTGGCAAAGCCAAAACTTGTAGTTTGATTGAAGAAACGCAGACCCATGCAAGCTAATCAGTCGGACTGCAGCGTCTTCGTCTTGATGTACATGGACTACATTCGTCTGAGTGAGAGCCTTGAGGTGGCCTTCTAGAGCCAAGCAGATGTCGAGAACTTTTGACATAAGGTAGCTTGGCAAAATCATAGCGGACGGCCTACACTAGTTAGGAATATTGTAAATCCGGCTCATGACGAGACCGAATGACATTGTAAATTTTTATTCTTATGCAAACACATATTTGTTTTCTTTTCTTGTGTTTATGAAATTTTATTTCATGTGTTTATGAAAGGCAATGCGTTTATGGCTTCGTGTTGTGGTTGAGTATTTCTTTTAAGAATTTTGGGTGTTGTAGTTTTTGAGTACTTTTTGAGACAGGTTAATGGTGGGTAAGAAAATGAGGGAAAATGGGTTTAAATAAGTCTGCTAGGCCGTCCTACACGGTATAAAACCCTCAAAAAAATTCTAAGTGTTGGTGGCTGATGTTTCTGCTTGGTCGTCCATTACATAGTGTAGCAGACGGTCTAAAACCTCAAAAACATTCTATGTATTGGAGGCCAATGTTTTTGCTTGGCCATCCGCTACATAGTGTAGCAGACGATATAAACCTTCAAAAAAAAATTTAAATGTTAAAGGCCAATGTTTCTGCTATGGTGTCCGCTACATAGTGTAGCGGATGGTCTAAACCCTCAAAAACATTCTAAGTGTTGAAGGCCAATGTTTCTGCTTGGCTGTCAGCTATACAAGTGTAGGAGCCACTCGTGGTCTTGCAATGAGTAATCCTCAACGAGCTTTTCCCACCTCTCTTCAAATTCCTCAATCTTTAATGACTTGTTAACGCACCTGTTAAAACCCTGTTTAAAGTCTGTATACTTTGCACATACGTGATGCAGATGTTCACGGTATTTATTGCTTATGTGCCAAGTGCGGAAGTTGTGCCAAGTATCTGGGAAGATGGTGGCAATAGCCTTCTTCATTGCCAAATCTTGATCGATGATGGTAACTCTAGGTGCTTTATTGTTCACAGCTTCCAGCCACGTCTTACACAGCCATACAAACGAACTCTCGCTCTCATCCTTTAACAATGCAAACCCAAACAGGATGGAGTAATAATGATGATCGCCTGTGAAAGGAGCGAATGACATCAAGTACTTGTTGGTACGGTATGTGGTGCTGAAAGTCACAACATCTCCAAAATGCTGATAAGCAAATTTTGAACGACCATCGACCCAAACAATTATGCGAATCCGATGCTCCTCGTCAAGATTATACTCGTAAGTAAACTCTTGGTCTTCCATCTGCATCCGCTTCAATAGGCTCTTTATGGATTGAGCATCATTAAGGTCATACGTAGCTCATCTTTAGTTTCAGACAACGTTACGAACGTCTGTCGTGTTAAAGTTCAGATTCTGAATTCTCCCAGCTTGTTCAGCAAGAACATTAACAATGTCGATAGGTCCTATCGGCGTATTACTCATTGTCTGAATCAGGCTCCTTGAGACATTACCCATCTTCTTCTGTTGATGCATCTGACTCACCTTCGAAGGGGTTACTAACGGGTTATTGTGTGCTAATTCCATGCCAGTAATAAGCCAACAATCTTCCTTGGGTTTATGGCTTACGAAAATCTTGATGTTGCCGTGCAAAAAAGTCTCATCTTCACGGCGCATATCCTATTTCATCATCATTATCATCATTACCAGCGTGTTTCTCATTTGTAATGGGTGTCTGCTCCTATGACACTCGTATAATCGAGAGCATAATTTTTTTTGTTGTGCTTGTTCTAGTTGTCTTGATTCTAATGCCAAACCCAACCCTCAACGAATACGCTTGAAAACATTCTTCAACTTCTTCCAATGTTCGACACGTTCGCCCTAGATATGAATCACTAGCATCTACTGAGGTGTTCGAGCTTGATACGAAATCTGACATTGTGAAATAAAGCCTATGTAGAAATAATTTACTTCTAACTATCAAATTGTAACATTTTTAGGCATGAAAATTGATTAAAAAATGGCGTTTCTTGAAGATAACAAATCAAAATTACTTTGATGAATAAACCAATTTAACATGACAAATACAACAAACATAATCTCAAATTTTTTTTTGAATTTAATAATAATTAATTTCTTGAACATAACAAACTAAAATCACTCTGATGAATAGACAAATTTAGCATGCCCAATACAACAAACATATTCTCAAGAAATGCGAATTTAACTATAATTAATTTCTTCAACATAACAAATTAATTTCTTGAACATAACAAATTAAAATTACTTTGATGAATACAACAAACATAATCCCAAAAAAAATTATATAAACATCCAAAAGAAATTTTACCATTCTACCCATTAATAAAACTTCACCATCACAAACATACATTGCTTGAGTGAAGCTTGAAACTTAAAGGGAACTGAAAATGGAGGCAAGTGGAACTTAAGGAAGTGAAAATGGAAAAAAGAGTTGAGAATTATGGCACTTTTGGATATAACAGCCACGCCGTCCGTTACACTGTGTGGCGGATAGGTTGGCGGGACAAGATATGACACTTGTCAGCCAAAAGTCATCAGTCACACTGTGTGGCGGACAGCTTTTTGACTGACAAGTGTCTGGGTCAAAAAGTCGTCCGCTACACTGTGTAGCGGATGGGAAGGGCGGGGTAGTTTGGTCAAAAGACCGTCTGCCACACTGTGTGGCGGAGCTTCTTTTTAAATATAAAAGATCTGGGCCGTCCATCCTTAAAGGATGACAGCTAGATCGTCGCCCGGTCAACGGATCAGCTTATATATATATATATATATATATATATATATATATATATATATATATATATATATATATATATATATATATATATATATATATATATATATATATATATATATACATGTATATATGCATATGTATATATACGTATGTATATGTACGTATATATATACATGTACATATATATATATGTATATATATATATATATATATATATATATATATATGTATATATAGGTATACATATATATATATATATGTATACCTATATATATATATATATATATATATATATACATATATATATATATATATATATATATATATATATATATATATATACATATATATATACATATATATATATATATATATGTATACATATATATATGTATATGTATATATATGCATATGTGTATATGTGTATATGTATATATATATATATATATATATATATGTAAGTATATGTGTATATGTATATGTATATATATATGTATGTATGTATATGTGTATGTGTATATGTATGTGTATATATATATGTATATGTGTATATGTATATGTGTATATGTATATGTATGTGTATATATATATATATATATGTATATGTGTATATGTATGTATATATATATATGTATATGTATATATGTATGTATGTATATGTATGTATATGTATATATGTATGTATGTATATACATATATATATATGTATGTATATACGTACATATATACATATGTACATATATATATACATACATATATACATACATATATATATATATATATATATATATATATATATATACATATATATATATATATATATATACATATATATATATATATATACATATATATATATGTATATATACACACATATGTACATATATATATACATATATATATACATATATATATATATATATATATATATATATATATATATATATATATATATATATATATACATACATATATATATATATATATATATATATATATATATATATATACATATACATATATATATATATCTATACATACATCTATACATAGACATATATATATATATATATATATATATATATATATGTATATACATACATCTATACATACATATATACATATACATATATATCTATACATACATATATACATATATATATATATATATATATATATATATATATATATACTATACATATACATCTATACATACACATATATATATATATATATACATATCTATATATATACATATATATATCTATATATACACATTATTATCCGAATATACTCTATAGTATGTTTCAACTTTATCCAGTGTTTGAAAAACTTGACCCAAGTAAGGTGGATCAGAATCTTCACAAAAATTATTTCCTCAAGTTGCATCCATATTTATACTGAAATCTAAAAAATAAAATTATATCATTCTCAACAAGTCATAGAATTAAATAAAATAAAAATTATTTCCTCCAGTTGTGTCGGAAAATTTTACAATGTTCAATTACCAAAATACCCCCGATGAGCGGCAAATTATCGAAATGCCCTCGGGGGTTCATTATCACCCTAACGCCCCAAATCAGCTTCAAAATAACATTTCAGGTGTTTTACTTACATTTCTGGACAAAAAGTCATCTGAAAAACTTAACATTGTAAAATTACCAAAATACCCCTCTTAGGGTAGCAAATTACCATGCCCCATGGCATCCGAAAATCTCAAAAGTGCTTTGAAATGTTATTTTGAAGCATCCTGAATTCATTCTTGATCTAAAAAGTATTTTACAGAATTTTCACCCAAAAATTCCGAACCGTTGTCCGGATAGAGCGCTTAAAAGCCCGTTCGGCCAAAAAAATAGCTAACAACTTCAGAATGGCCGAAATTCCTAGAAAATGGAACTTTCCAACATCCTAGGGTTCTCATAAAAGTTTCAAGCGAAATCGCGCCAGCTTGATATTTTAAATTACACTGCAAAGTTACAAGGTTTCCCATATCAGTTAACCCCTTTTCAGTCTTTGGAAAAATCTGAAATTTTTTCCTGAAATAGATCTTTTAAAAATATCTAGGGTATCTTTTTTTCACTTTGTCAAAATCTAGCTTTAGCTATTTTTTATAAATTCGTGAAAAATCCTAATTTTGATGCCCTAAAAAATCGCTATTTTGGAATCTATAAATGTAATACCCTGATTTGTATAAACCTAATTTTGATGCCCTAAAAAACCGTTCATCCCATCTCCGATTGATCTGATTTTTTTTTTGTTCAATTTGTATTTTCGTTATCTTCGATTTGAGTCTACAATGACTATTTTTGGACTTCGAATGAATATTCGTTATTTCAAACTATCAAAAAACACGAATTTTAGACTATGGTAAGAACAATTTGAAATTAACATTGAATTATAAGAAAATTCAAAGTACTTACTTATTTCAACTTGATATATTTAAAGAAAAATCCACCGATCTTCTAGCGGTTATCCATCTATCTTCTAGCGTAATTTTTTTTGGTTGTATTGTTGTGGAGATTATGTAGGTGAGATATGGAGTATGAAGAGAGTTGGTAAAGATGATGGAGAGTGGAAGAAAGGGTTCGGGGAGAACGGATGATAAAGAGAGAAAAGTGAGGGAGAGAGAAGAAAGAAGATAAAAAATTTGATCGGTGAGTGAGCAGCAGTCAAAGGCTGTGAAAGAAAAAAAATTGCAGAAGACTGTGCGGCTGAGCTTTGTGTTGCCTCTGGGACAGGAAAAAGGACATGGGGGGGGGGGGGGGAAGGGGGGCATCACGTGGGGGACCAACCGCATAACTTTGTTACGGTTTGGGGGATTTTGGGGGTAATCATACAAACCGCAACAAAGTGTTGCAGTTGGGGGGTGGGGGGGGGGAAGGTGTTGCGGTTGAGGGGTGGGGGGGGTATTTGAAGCAATTATACTAACCACAACACTTTTTTTGCGGTTGGGGGGTGGGGGTTGCGGTTCGGGTGTGGGTGTTTGACAAACATACAAAATTGATTAAATTAGTTTTAAGAAACTAAAAAATCAAATTTCAAGAAAGTCAGAATGATGGATTAATTATTTTTCCGTAATCAAGTTTATCCACGTAAAGTACTAGAATATCCCTATTCATTATAAACACTTTTAGCACCTTTTTGGTCATTTTGCTATATTGAAATTGTTTTTAGTTTATTATTATTATTATTATTATTATTATTCAAACACATCTTAAAGCTAATTTTGCTAAAACAAATTTAAGGCTGATCACGAAAGTTGATTAAAATTTAACTTGAAACTTGTTCTCGAGAATCAATCTCAAACTAACACTTGAACTAATATAATATCAGCAATGAGAAATTCTTCCTATACCGAGCAATGAATGTGTTGTTTTCCATCAGCCACAGTAGAAAAATTATATTTAGTGGCCGATGATTTTTTTTTCGTATCAAAATTGCAAGACTTAGCTATAAGTGATGGATTTCTCATGAAACTCGATCGTTGTTCTATCCGAAATGGCAATAAGAAATGCCATCAAATTCACTTAACACTTGAGGGCCCGTACAGTCCATCCAATTGTGTCTACCCTTTGAACCTTCAAGCAGCCCTTTTAAACTTGAAGCAGTATTAACGTAACTAAGAGCTTGGCAAATGTAGTGAAATGGGTTTCCCAGATACTTGTAGGATTCATCGACCTGTAAACTTTGCATGATACTTTGCGTTGAGTTAAAGTGTAGGATATACTTTTACTCTAATTCAATTGCAACGTGTATTAGTTTATTAGGTTTCGCTATTGTCGACCTTTGTGGTCATGTGTACTGAATTACAAGAATGTCGTGACCTATCATATCTGTAATTTGTACAACAGAGCGACTGCGTAACCTTTTAAACTTATCAATGCAGTTCTCCTATTCTACAAAAAAAAAAAGGATAGTTGTTATGTGAGGGCTAATAATGCTATTTTTAGTCAAGGCTTTGGACAACAAATGGTAAGTAGAATGCATTCACATGAACTGTCAAATTTCTTTGATATGAGGTAAGATGTGTATGACAAAATAATTTATTTTCATATATGAACCGAATTTGATACTCATTTTGAATCTATGCCCAAGTTTCGCACTATGCATCCTTGCAAATAAGTGAATTTAGCAAAGGTCTTGGAGCGCTGAAAGCAACCTCAAAGTCAAGAAGTCAGGGACATTACAGAATTTATCAATTTAGCATTACATCATATTAGGACCTCGTGACCAAATAAATATATACAAGGATGAAATAATAGTGTATCCAAAGCAAACTTCATTTGAAAATGCTACGAGATAAAGTGATAAACCCTGACGCAACGGTTTTTCAAGGAGAACATGCAATTGGTATTGCGGTACTGGTAAGAGGCGGTAAACGGAATCTTTTATGCAAGATTATCAAAAATGATTTTAGGAATGCTTGAACCTGAATGCGTAGAAGCACTAGCACCATATGAGAGAGTGTAATCTAGCCTAAAGTGTGGCTTTTGGGATGTAGTGATAGAGGGAGATGCCCCATATGTAAGTTTTGTTTAGTACAGGCAATAAGAATAAAGTAGCTCACTCAATAGCACAATATGTCCGAAATTTAACATACCTTTGTGTATGGACGAAGGAGGCGCCTTCTTTTACTCATGCCATCCTCGATGATGTACACTGCATTTAGTTGAATTAAATCGTTTTATTATTATTAAAGGGAAAAAAAAGGCAAACCCTATCTTCAATAGCAGTTTTTACTGACCTTTTCTCCCCTAAGAGTAAGGTTGCATTTGACAGGACAATAATAATGTACTCATTCGTGTGAGGACCATCTGAGATATTGTCGGATGTGTGAAAAAGATGTGTGATTCATTTTGAGTTTTAACTTTTTGTCCAACTAGAAAAAGTCTATTGGTTTTTCCACTCCTTTTTTTTGTAAAAAAAATTGTTTAGTGCTAACAGGTTCATATGGACAAATATTTGATTCCGATGTTGAATCTTCAAACAAGTTTTATCCATTATATTTGTGGTATTCAATTTCTTACTCAAAGGACGCTAAGATTAAATTCTGACTGTAAAAAACAATGTCTAATTTTATATCCATATTAGTTCGCACTTTATTTATCGAATAAAACGCTTAGTGATTTATTTTGATATATTTTTAAAGGATAAATAAAACATTAAAAATCACGTAAAAGAGCATAAAAGTAAAATAGTAATATTAGATCGTACGTAAAGTGAACTTTAAGGAAAAAATGATGAGAATCATCTTGCTAATCCATAGGTCTAATCACCAACTTATTTGTCTTTGTCCTCTTTGTTCGGGTCATTTTTTTGACTAAATGCATTGAACCATATCTTCCCGTGCAATATTAATTAATACTAACGAATCAAGCTTAAGCCTGGTCTTGTCCTAACAGTAGTAGTAGATTTCTTGGGTTTAGTGCTAAGACTAATCTATTCTCATAATTCCAGGCACATACTTTCAAGCAACCAATATAAAATAATTCAGCTGGAAAGTGTTTCAGCTGGGGGGATTTTGGGGGTAATCATATCAACCGCAACAAAGTGTTGCGGTTGGGGGGTGGGGGGAAGGTGTTGCGGTTGGGGGGTGGGGGGTATTTGAAGCAATTATACCAACCGCAACACTTTGTTGCGATTGGGGGGTGGGGGTTGCTGTTCGGGGGTGGGGGTATTTGAACAATTATACCAACCGCAACAAAGTGTTGCGGTTGGGGATTAAAAAATAATGATACCAACCGCACAAAGTATTGCGGTTGGGGTTTTTTTTCTTTCCATCAAAGGCGACCGCTACTCTTTTTTGCGGTTAGGGGTTAAGGGGCCTAATTGTCAAATTTTGCAACCGCTACTCTTTTATGCGATTGCAACTTTTTCAAAATAAAGAAAATCCATCTGAGCCGTCCACGAGTACACGTGGATGACTAGATTTACGGTGGAGAAATAAGGATTTCTCCACTGGTAGACAGGGATCGGCTCCCATATATATATATTTATGTGTGTGTGTGTGTGTATATGTATATATATATCTGTGTGTGTGTGTATATACATATATATGTATATATATATATATATATATATATATATATATGTGTGTGTGTGTGTTTGTGTATACATATATATGTATATATATATATATATGTACATATATATGTATATGTAGATATATGTGTACATATATGTATATATATATATATGTGTGTGTATGTACATATATATGTATATAGATATATATATATATGTACATATATATGTATATAGATATATATGTACATATACATATGTAGATATATATATATATATATATATATATATATATATATATATGTACATATATGTACATATATGTACATATGTATATATATATATGTACATATATGTACATATGTATATGTACATATATATATATATGTACATATACATATGTACATATATGTACATATATATATATATATATATATATATATATATATATATATATATATATATATATATATATATATATATATATATGAGATGATCCGTTGCTAGCACTGGCAACTTAACTTAAGTTGCCAGCTGTCTCGTTAATTTCATTTTCAGCCCTTCAACTTGTAAGCAGTTCACTTAAAACACCTCATACTTCTCAAAGGACTAAAATTGACCCCTATCAAGGTTAGAACATGTCTTTCCTGTCCAAATAAGAACTTGACCATACAAAATTGGTATCATAGAATCAAAGACGAGATTCAACCGAAAAACTTATGAAAATTCCTCGTTTATTAAATCATATGATAGGAATTATATACTTAGACCATGGAGTTGGAGAAACTGAGATAACAGGATTGTTAAATCAAATAATGGATGTACCTCAAGAAACTTTAAATATATGTAGAACTTAAACAAGATAACCTTTCAGGTATTAACTGTATTAGACAATTCGGATAAAGGGTTAAGAAGTAAAAATTACGTCCTAAACTCAGATAACTTCTTATCAAACTTTGGATGTTATGACGCTACCAGTAAATATTATAGCAACGAAACTTCATATGTATTTGAAGAGGTTATAGCATTCAGGGGTAGTGAAGGCGAAAGAAAACCCTCTTCGAGTGGCTCAAAAGACACCAAAGATCTCATAAAGGGAATGGGTGCAGAAGAAATAGCAAAAAATAATAAGCAATTACTTAGATAAAGTAGAAAAAAATATTGAAAAAACCAATGATGGATGAAATAGATCTAGCTATTCTAAAGAAACAACAATATAAACGAGAAGAAAAAAGAGTCATATCAGAAGTAAATAAGGTGTTTGCTGATACGAATTTATGAAATGTAGAAACCGATCGAAACAATGTAGGAGTGTGAAATCTAGAATTAAATTTAGAAAGAAATTCTAAATTTTATAATGTCCCTATAAGGACAAATTTAAAACAAGAATTTGTCCTAAAAAATAGAAGAAATGAGCCCGTGAATCAATACGGCATATATCTTGATATTGATTGCATTTCGAATACTAAAGAAACAATCGATAATTGGGCACAAACCTTTAAGTTTTTCATAATAAGTGGTAATTTAACATAAAGACATGCTATAAAATATTTTTTTCAAGCAACCTGCGAGAAAATTTTGACAAAATTAAATGATAATTAGAGCCCGGAGCAAGTTTAATATTTCTGAAGAATGGACAATATTTTATGCAGATAACATCAAACGAGAGTTCTATGGAATACCTATAAATAACATAGGTATTCAAGAAAAAGTGCTTTCACAAATTTGACAAAAATTACAAATATGTAATATATGCTATTTTAAAAATTACCCTTGTAAATTTAAAAAATATTTTTACAAGTTAGAACTCAGAGACAGCCTCCATTGACAAAAGCAATTTATTGCCAAAGTCCCTAAATCATGGGACGAGTTAGCAGAAAAATAATTACTAAACTCCTAAACGATGGAATGCTTTGCGATTCCTTAGGAGGAAGGATTCCAGCTGTAAAAGAAGTTCTAAAGAAATTGTACTGAAGGACATGCAATAAAATATATGAAAAAACTCATATGAGTTATGACTGCTATTTCGAAAAGAAAAGGTTTGGAAACTGAAGAAATGAAAAAAATTTCAGAAAAGAAAATTTAATCCATCAAGAGAAAAATCAAAACCATGGGGAAGATATATTAAAGAGAAATCTAATATTCTGATGTCCAAAAGAAAAATTACCAGAAGAGTGTGATTGTTGCTGGTTATGCGGCGAAAAGGACATTATGCAAATAAATGTCCAAGTACGGAAACAAAACAAAATATAAGATCTTTCTTATTTGCTGAATAAAGATATGAGCCAACATGGTGATACGAATTAAATTCTGAAGACGAAACAGAAGAGCTTATTTCAGAATACGACTACGAGTCTAATGATGAAACCACAGTAGATGACGAAGAAAGTTTAAACAAAACTTTAAAAGGTATAGGCACGGTCTTCATTATGTCAGAGACATACGACCATGAAGAAGAGATGATTCCCTTATCTGATAACATAGTTAGTCAGAGTGAATTACTTAAGGAAGAAACTTCCGGTTCTACTATAAGCCATTGGGAGAAGCCTAAAATCAAGGTTGAAGAAATATACAAAAACTCCATATTAAGGTTCAGGAGTAAGATGAATGTAGAGATCTCCGAAGAAGAAACCTCGGTAAGTCAAACTAAAAAAAGAATACTAGACATTACTCTTTTCAAGACAGATAAGGCAAAACAATACCTTAGAGAAGGATATTATTATATCCATATTGGTATGATACCAATTAGTCTTTGTCTATTATTCGTAGATGGCAGAGATAAACTACTAATCTTTTCTTTAATAGACAATCGGTGGAAAACTTTTGAAAAAGCCCTTATAGGAGGTATCCAAAGTAACTTGTATAACGGACCAGTTGGGTTTAAAACTACACCAAACTACTTCATGTCCTTAGAAGATCCTTATCTTAATAAAGCATTAAGACTAAGGATTCAGACTCAAGGCATGACTGAATTACGTGAAGTCTGCAAAAATGTTGCAGTACAATATCGCCTAGTCTACAGAGTGGTAAGTACCACAAATCCACTACGTAAAACGCTAAACTGCAAAGTGGAACTATTTGAACAAACAAGTAGCAATGTCCGAGTTATAAAAGCACAGAAGATAAATCCAAAGCAACTATCATGGCCTAAAAATGGGTAATAGGAGAAGGATTAGCTAGTAAACAACTAGAACACATGCAGATTAGAGAAAATAAAGGTGTAGTAATCCTAGAAGAACCAATAAGACATTCTCTCTCTTCTATATCTTCCACATCTACAAATCCAAAAGGCAAAGAAAAGAATAAATGGTAGAAAAAGCGATCAAAGAAGAAGACGGTTCTAATGAAGACATTATAGGGTACAAAATAATTACCACTCCAATTAGACGAAGTATGTCATCATGTGTAGAAACCATAGATGTAATGACCACAACATCAATTAATAATCACACTGTCAAGAAGAGGCTTAAAGAAAAGGCTTGACAGGAGATGAAATTGAAAAGGTATTCAAGACATTATGAGTATTATCAAAAGAAAAAGAAGGTCCAAAAAATGAATAATAAACGGATGGCGGTATATCCAAATAATTCTTATATAGAATTAAGTTTTAACTTCCAGGGTTATCATCCTTTCAAAATAGATGCTTTAGTAGATACTGGAGTATCCTATGCTTCGCACGACTAGGAATCTTACCCTCTGAAAAATAGATCAAAACAGATCAGCTCATGAGTATGCGAATGACAAATGACAATGAGTTCGAGCCAGAATATGAAGCATATCATATTCTTGTCATAATAAGTGGAAAACAGTTCATTTTAGAGTGATTAATCTAATTCGACTCCTTAGACGATGATTTTCTAATAGGAAATGCTTTCTTTAAAAAAACTGAAAATCAACCATTTATTTAGGAATAATTTCAAATTAAAATACAACGTAAACAAATTCTGTTATTAAAATATGCTGCTCAAAGGTGTAAATTTGGTTTTCATCCCTAAAAACTAGGAGAAATCTAGAAACATATCTAGAGTGAGCCTCTTTACGCATCCCAACGTGGTGAAGAGAACAAAAAAGACTCATGAAAAAGGTTACTTGAAGAAAAAATAACCAAGAAAGAATTACTTAAAGAAGAAGTAATCAAAGAAAATGGCGGTTGGGTTAAAAAAATTAACCAAAATTATCAATGCAAACAAGGAAAAGAAATTCCTAGTCTTAATCGTATAAAAATGATGTTAGAAAATAGTTTTAGTAATGACCCACTAAAATTATGGGAAAAGGATAAACCGTGGGCGACATTGACCTTCAAGGATAAAAATTATTTGGTTAACGTAAAAATGCAACATAGTCTTGAGATGGTTCAGGAATTTGAACGACTCATGCAATACTAAAACAAAGACCCAGCGGGAGTTCTCATTCAAGTCCAGCTTTCATTGTAAAAAATCATGTAGAACAGGTTAGAGGAAAAGCCAAATTAGTCATAGATTATAGAGCTTTAAACATAGCAACAATCAAATATGACTATAAAATCCAAACAAGGATATGCTGATAAACAAAATCCAACTAGCCAACTTTTTTTCGAAGTTTGATTTAAAAAGCGGATATTGGAGAATCAAAATGAAAGAATCATCAATTCCATTAACTGCCTTTAGCGTACCACAAGGGCACTATGAATGGACGATGTTACCATTTGGATTGAAAAATGCTCCACCTTTATTTCAAAGAAGGATGGATAACAATTTTAGAAAGCACAGAGATTATTATGTGGTGTACATAGATGATATATTAATATTCTCAAAAAACAGAGAAGAACATATAAATCATCTAAAAAAGATAGCACAGGAATTCATTGACCATAGATTAGTACTATCACAAAAGAAATGTGAATGGGAATAAAGCACCATTAATTTTCTAGGATTGAGAATAGAAGACAGTAGAAAAATTGTCCTTCTAGATTACATAGCTGAAAAAATAAAGTTATTTACAGAACAAATCAATGATGTGAAGCAACTTCTTATTGGGTTGTTAAATTACACGTGGAAATTTATCATGCATTTATCAAACCTAAGAGAAGTCTTAAGTAAAAAGCTTAGAAAAGGAAATGGATATGGAAAGATGAAAATACCCAAAATGTTCTATGCATAAAAGGTCAAGTTAAAACCCTGCCAAAATTAAGCTTGCCTAAACAAAGACACAATTTAGTTCTAGAAACTGACGCTTGTGAAAATTGTTGGGGTGCAGTAATAAAAGCAATGCCTCCTGATCAAACTGAAGAACAACTGTGTAGGTACTGGAGTGGAACCTTTAAGGATGCAGAAACTTGGTATCACATATACGAAAAAAGATTTTTTAGCTATAAAACATGGCATAAAATCTTTTTACATATTTCTAGTCCAGAACACTTTCTTATCAGAAGAGATAATAGGTATTTTAAAGTTTTCCTCAAAGGAGACCTAAGAAATATTAGTCAAACAAGACTTTATCGATGCCAACAGTGGTTCAGCTATTATACTTTTGATGTAGAATACATCTCATCAGCCAAAAATACACTTGTAGATAGCCTAACCAGGGAATTTATGCTTTATGATGCATGGAGTTGTTATCCTAAAAAAGACTACTCAAAAGGCCTTAAAAGAAAGGTATGAAGCAGGAGATCCTGAAGTCGATCTACTGGGAGAACCATCAGATAAATTCGACTACTACGTCATTTATCCTAAAAAGAAAGAAGACAATTCTTTGTTACTCACAAATCCTCCCCCAGTAATAGAAGAAGATGGTTGGAACTACCAATCCGAAAGCCCTAAAATAGGACTATACAAAACTAAGCATTCATTATCAATGTATAAGTTTTGGAATAAATAGAATAAGGCTGAAATCTCGACAACAAGGCGCCCTAAACAAGTGGGCAAGAAAATAAAAAATTACTATCCTAACAACGATGATCTAAAAAGAGAAGTGGCAACTGACGAAGATGAAAAATCTTCAAAGCAAAATGCCACACTAAAACAACCAACGATAATAAAATCAAATTGTTTTATGATCCAGGATAATGTGAAGAGAGTAAAAAACTCTTTGAATATCTGAGAGAAAATTACCCAAAAGAGTTACGAAGAACCATCAGTCAATTAACTGATTATGTTAAGCACTTAGGAAAAAGGCTTAATATAAATGACGAAGAGGGAATGATAGTCCTACATGAAAAGGAAGAAAGAATTCGATTACTAGAAAGAACTAGAATCCTTGCTCCCAGCTGATATCATTACTAAAATAAAAGAACTAGTCAGGAAGGAGAATGAACACGAAGAGATCTTTCGCAAACCAAAAATAAAAGCGTTCTTAAATTGGGATTATGGATGGCCAAGCCTCACATTACCATCAGACAATGTTGATCTTAATGTATTGAACATGCATGGACTCATGGACACATTCGAAATAAATTGAGATGATTGGCAACTCATCGATAGTCTCCCAGTTATAGCTCGATATGCTCTTAGAGTTATGGAATTCAGTCGATAGATTATCATAGTCCAAATACTGTCAACACTGGTAGAAAGGAATGAAACCAAATTCTACCAGTCGTACCAGATTTGATTTATTTATAGATTCACTAATAAAAAGTTAATGAATTTCTACCGACCACACAAGGATGAGTTATGAAACAAATATAATCCGGAGAAAGATAAGATCAAAAGAATCAAGTGTCCATGCAACCATTGAAAAATGGCAGCCGACCCCATAGAAGCTTGTTTTTGCAATGGACGAAAGACAGTAATCCTGACATAGTGTAAAGCATCCATAGAGCCCTCGAAATAGGGTCAAGATCAGGTAATCAAGCTCTATGAACAATTCAACAGCCAAGGACAAGAGAACCCCTAGCCAAACTTTTGAGCTGTACAAGAAGGTTCGGGACCATATGATAAGCATGATTGAAATGGATATAATGGCCAGCAAAAAATGACAAAGCCAAGTGGAGAAGGAAATAAAGATGTCTACCATAATAAAAAGAGAAAGATGACCCTACAAAAAATAATAGAGGATTTTCACTATTAAAGAGTCTATGTGCCTGATCTTTTCATAAATAAAATGGGTCGAAGTAAGAGCTAAAAGGCAGATGAAGTTTGATAGAGTGTGAAGTGTGTAAGAGTGTGAAAAGTTCTAAGAGTGTGAAGTGTGCTAAGAATTAATGTGTGCAACAATAAAGGGAACCATTCCTTTCGATTACTTTTATGTAATATTTTCTTTTCAGTATAAATAAAAGAAGTATTGATTTTAGTACGATGTTTTTCTACTGCACTTTTCAAATCAATAACCTGTAAGCTTGAGAGTGTTTGATAATAGCCATTAGCCAATTTCAAGGAACGTAAGGCAACGAGCTGTGTGTCCACTTGGTGAAAAGCTTGGATATCGAAAAGTAACAAGAGAAGCATGGCGGGCGTACATTCAAGAACCAAGAATTGCATCTCTGTAAGTAGTATTATATCCTGAAATAACTTTATGAGTTATATTGTATGTGACAAAGTATTATGGTGCATAAAATAAAAATTTTCTAAAGTTTTGGGGCTAAATTGATAATACGTTAAAGTATTAGGGTTATTTAGCACTATTAAAATATAAGATTTAATCTGACCTCCATAAATTACGAATAGACGATCAGATCGTGTTGGAAGTCAACTAAGTTGCCTGTATAGGCAATGGATCGCGTCCCTAATATGTGTGTGTGTGTGTGTGATACATATATAGTGGAGTTAGTTGTTTACTTGCTTTATCGTACTTTTGCAATTTTACTGTGATAGATAGGTTTATTGACAAATCTGAATTTGAAATAATTTTTGTTCACACCTCTACATATACGCACATACGTACATGTCTATATGTATACGATATATATGTACATATATATATATATATATATATATATATATACATAGTGAGAGCTATTAACGAGCATTGTCGCCTTGATTTGGCCCATCCACTACATATGTATATGTATATACATGTAATATATACAAATAAACATGTATATAGATAAAAAAAAATATGCATATTTGCATGTATATGTATAAGTATAATATATGCATACATGTGTGTATTTGTGTGCTATCATATATCTTAAGTCTGGCCATGCATGCAAATGTTAGTAACTCTAAATTCACAATATTGAGCAATTTAAAGTTTTTTTTTTCTTTTCTTCCTTTGACTGTTATGGAGTACTCTCGTCATCTTCGTATTTATTAATGGTTGTGGCTTAGATTGAAAATTATGTTATGGGCCATTATGCCCTAATAAAATTTATAAATTACTCCTTTTACGTCAATGATTAAGTATCGGTGTAGCCTTCTAATTAAGGGTGAATTCAAAAGTTTAGTGGAGGTGGCTACATTTCCTTTATATAGGTATCCCATGGTATGTTGAGATATACATGCATAAGGATTGCTCTAAAAACATTATGAATTTATCTAAGAACGTTAATAGTTTTCCAACCACTTTTATCTCGCACAACTTTTAAAGAATGTAATAAGGTGTGAGTCGATTTGATGCCAATGATGGCCGACCTCCCTATCATGCTCTTACACACCATTCTCTTGAGGTAAAAACAATTATACTTTTAAATGGATGCATTTAGTTTAAACTACAATGTTCAAAATAATACAATCAACAAATTAATATTTTGTCAGCATCCATATAGCCGTGGTTTTGCGACTTTAGCTTTGAATCATTTTTTACTCATCACTGATTTTTATATCCATTCTATAGTCACACTTGATGAACACAATGAATATAGTTCTTGTGAATGTATCACAATCGTCCTTAGTCACCTTATTTTGTAGAATGTTTTAATTTGAGAAAGATGCTTCGAGATACTTGCAATGAAACTAACTAACAAAACATAAAAAAATGCTATCTCTTCTAGAATTATGTATTATTATTATAGATTTTCTGGTTAATGTCATGCGCTGCAGGCTAAACAACAACCATAATGCCAGTCGCTTACAATCCAGTTACTAGAATCTTTTGTCGCCTAGAATTCTTTAATGATATTTTTTGACCGCTACCCATTAGCAGTAAATGATGAATCATTTACTCACTTGCTAATATGGTGGTAAACGTAATTTTGGTTATAGAAAGATGCAATATGAAAAGATAAAACAAATAAATAGACAAAGAAGTGACTGGTATTGTTGAAATCAATTCAATTCATTTTCTTCTCTTTCCGGCAACACTAAAAGTATTATAGGACTTGAAAGTTAATTTCTGATTGTAAACACGTAAATGTCAATTCATGCCGTATTCAATTCCAGATCATCTAAACGGGTAACGGTAGCATACATAAAAAATAAGAAGTGAAGTCATAATAACTTACTCCAGTGTGTTATTTTCTTGTAGTGAAGGCAAAATATGTTTGACATGTGCTCATCAACATACCATGGGATACCTAGAAATGTAGCCACCTCTACTAACCTTAATTTTTAAGATCCAGATTTTAGAGAAGCCGAAAAGATGGCGTGTAAGAGCATGACAGGGAGATCTGCCATCATTGGCATCAAATCAACTCACACCTTTTTACATTCTTTAGAAGTTGGGCAAGATGAAAGTAGTTGAGAAACTATTAATGTTCTTTAAATAAATTCACAACGTTTTTAGAACAATCATTATGCATGTATATCTCAATTTTTAACTTGCACTTTTGAATTCAATTAAAGTAACATGCATACTTAAATCAGAAAATTAATTGTTATATTAATTCTGAGGATTCATGACATTATATATTCGGTTACATATTAATATTAATATTTACGTGCATCACACGCGTATCAAACAGCCAACCAACTTTTCCTGCACCACGATATGAGGCCAGCAATTTGTTTTGGAACAATCATCTACATTTCTTCCCAAAATATGGCGGCTTCCCTTCTTCCTCATCTGTCCAATACTGAGTTCGAAGAAACTTACAGAAAGTGTAGCGAACTCATCAAAACCCTTCCCAAAGGCAAAGCCTGGAGAACTGAACACGTTGTTCAGTACCAAGGCTTTTGGCTAAACACAACATCGGCCCTGAAAGGCGTCCTTTTGGTGCAAGACCACTTCAAGGCTCGAGCAACGGACATAATATTGTCGGCGTTCATGAAATGCGGCACAACATGGCTCCGATCCCTCATGTTCGCCACCGCCAACCGCTATCGTTTCGACCTCTCCACCCACCCTTTGCTCAAAACTGGTCCCCATGACTGCTTCCCAATGCTGGATTCCTACATATATCAAGGCGATTCCATTACCCATCTCGAACTCCTTCCGTCGCCTCGCCTGTTTGCCTCTCACATGGCTCTTGACTTGTTCCCTAAATCCGTTTTGGCTTCCGGGTGCAAGTTTGTTTACATTTGTCGCGACCCTAAAGATGTGCTTATCTCAAAGTGGCACTTCATGAACAAACTAAGAGTTAAAGAACTTGCACCTCTTACTCTACCTGAAGCATATGAGTTGTTCTGTCAAGGGGTCTCGGAATTTGGACCGTTCTGGGATCATGTGTTAGGGTATTGGAAGGCGAGCCTGGAATTGCCCGATAAGATACTGTTCTTGAAGTACGAGGATATGAAGAGAGAGCCGTCAGTTCACCTTAAGCGACTGGCCGAGTTCATGGGCCAGCCTTTCTCCATGGAGGAAGAGAAAAAGGGGCTGGTGGAAGAAATACTAAAGCTGTGTAGTTTTGAGAATCTCAGTAATCTGGAGGTGAATAAGGCCGGGATTCAACATTTTAGCGATCAACTTGTTATTGAGAACCGCCATTTCTTCAGGAAGGGCCAGATTGGAGATTGGGAGAACCATTTAACTGAAGAAATGAAAAACCGGATCGATCGAATCACCGAGCAGAAGCTAAAGGGTTCTGGATTGACTTTGGGTGCATCTCCATTACATAACTGCTCGTCGTGGGAATAAACTTGATCCAATAGCAATACTGCTCGTTGTTGTAGTAAACTTGATGTACTACTAGCCAATTACTGTTGGTTTTGTGGTACTTAAGCTTGATTTACTTGGTTCGTTGTTGTAATAAACTTGGTGTACTAGCCAATTACTGCTGGTTTTGTTGTACGTAAGCTTGATTTACTTGGTTCACTGTTGTTATAAACTTGATGTACTAGCCAATACTGTTGGTTTTGTGGTACTGGGTCTTCATTGCAGAGTTACAGTTCAAAGTTTCTTCTCAAACGCTATGACATTACATAGCTTTCTTCTTCTTTTCCTTTAGCAAGACAATCTGAAATTACATGTTGAAAAACGTTAGATTAGACCAAAGACAAGCAACTCTATGTATCACCTCTACAACTACCATCATTATTATATTGAGATTTTTTAATGTTTTTATTATAGCGTGAAACACATAAAGTTACGCTGAAAACAAGCAACTCGATCAACTTCACAATTGATCATGGATACTCTTTTTATTTTACTGGGACTGTTGATGTTTCGGCATTGTCCACAATACACCAATTATTAATCAACGAACGGATGAGTTTTGACCTAAAACTTCATTTAGCGTTCTTTTTAGACCGCACACGAGTATAATCATGCATTAATGTTAAAGGTTAATATTGCACGCATGCATAAATTCTTGCACATGTAGCTGCAGTCTTTGTAGTTGTAAATTTCCGTTGTTGAAGGATTTAACGACACATTTTGTACATGCGGCCGTTGAATTATCTGTATGACTTTTTTCTCGTAGTGAGTCTACTCTTTGAATCCCACCGCTCTGCAAACCGTTTGACGTGCTCTTTTCAAGCCATTCTCACCTTGAGGATGATATCACGCATAGTTTTGGGTACAACGCAAACCATATATTTCTGACAAAGCACGTTAAGTCGTAAAAGTGGCCAAAAGTCGCTCCATGGGCCACTGTTAAAAGTACTTATAAATATGTGTATATTATGACTGCTTAGACACCGAATTCAAGATGAGTAAAGATCCTAGAAATGTATTATTGTCTGAAAGAAGATATGGTGGGTGGTGACAGCATCATCAGATCCTCAATTTACTTGCAACTAGCTGTAACTGTATTATATATAGTCTGAAAGAAGATATGGTCACAGCATCTCATATAATTAATTTAAGAATAGTCTGATAGAATACTGGGAATGGAAACCTTCCCTTTACTAAATAAAAATTGGGCAGCCAAATTAGTAAGCACCAGCTCTGTTCGATTTAACCAATACAGAGAGGTATAATGCAACTTCTGAGCCGTAGGGAGAAGAAAAATGAACGGCTAGCTAAAATATGAAGGATGGGGATAGTGTTATGGTGGTTTGGTGGCGACCGTCAGTTGTGAATGGTGGTGGAGAGAAAAAAGATGGCTGTGAACAGGGGCGGAGCCCAAGCATGACCAGGGGGGCCATGGCACCCCACCCCCACCCCCACCCCCACCACCACCAAAGTTTGAGAATTTTTTTAAGTTGTTTTAAATAATATATAGTTATGTTTAAAATATTTACTAAAATGCCACCATTTTAATTATTAAATGTATTAGATTTCATTTTGTAATGTTTTACTTATTGTGCCACTAGCCGTCGTAGTCTTTATCTTTTTCATTTCCTTATCCATCTTCATCTTCTAAATTCTAAATTTCCAGATTTTAAAGTAAACACTGATATATCAAGGTTAGTTATTTTTTTCTTTTTTTAATTTAAATTCTTATAATATGTTAACTTATACGTAACTATTGTCATCATACAATTGATATCGCACTAATACTACATATATACAATAAGAATAAAGTTTCTTTCATGCAAGATTAGTAGTTTGTTGTTCACTAACTTTACAAGTTAAATAAATCACTACAAATAGTTAAATTATATTATTAGTCGAATTGAGCGATCTATTTTACATTTAACGTATTCAATCGTGACGCGAATTCTTTATGTTAGTCCTTAATTTTTTTTAATGACATTTTGGTCCCCCAGTTGGACTTCCTGGATCCGCCCCTGGCTGTGAATGCGGTTGTATTGGTGGTTAAGGGTGGCGTTACAGTGGTACGGTGGTGGTTGTGGCTCGTGCATGGTGATGGCGAAAAGACCAATGGTGGTTTTGTTGTGGATGGTGATTGTGTGTTCGATCACGATATGGTACGAGGAAATGAAATCTGAGAGGTTTGGCAGCTGAGGGTGGCATTGCAGTGGTATGATGACGGTACAGTATTGGGTCACACGTGGTGGTAAAGGGAAGACCGATGTTGATTTTGTGGTGGAGTGGCAGCGGTTTGGGTACGGCTGTGTGGTTGATCACGATACTGCCGGAGGAGATGTGATTTGAGGTGTACAGTGTCAATAGTGGGTCGTCCATGGCGGTGGAGATAATTGTGGTTTATTTCCTCTTCTCATTTCCATTATTTTTGTTTACAGTTTGAAAACATGATTGTGTAGATTCAGCATTATCTTCATTTTCAATCATTTTTTTGGACCAAATTGTTTACGTTCCCCATGTTAAGAAATATTTTGATTCACAACTAGGTCATATGTCATGACGCATGAATAAGAAAGAGAGATAGAAAATGAATTATTTTATTAGTGATGTGATGTTAAGAAATATGAGTTATTATAAAACAAAATCACTTGATGCTTTCTAAGTAATTTGATGTTAGTCCAAAGAGCGATAGACATATATTTCCTATGTGACGTCTATCGATTATGTATTTGGATTTGGTTTGCCTTCCAACCACCAATTACCTTTTCCTAACAACTTTATATTATAAATATTACTTGATACAAGAGTTAGCATCTATATTGGCTAAAAAATTATGTTTCCTATTTCGGAAATTCAAATAAATAGTTTCTATCGATAATTGGTCATCAAATATAAGTACCCTACCCCGTAATCTCTAACCATGTCACCCGTGATCTCCCTACCACCATTTTTTCCGCTACTACTTTCATCACCTATCGTAAAAACACTACATGTGACGCTAAGGAAGTAGGTTCGTAGCTTACGTCAGTAAAAACATAACATTTGACTTTAACGACGGGCAAACCCGTTGCTAAAAGTTAGGGTATAATAACGTACTTTCCTCTTTCTTTCTCTCTCTCTCACTCTTTCTCTCCACCGGCGACAGCCTTCTTCTCTCTCTTACATTTGGGTACACCACTGAATATAAAGACCAGAACGGAGGCCTTGTCTCCCCGGGGACTTTCTATTTCTCTCCCTCTTATGTCAAAGTTCAATTTCCCTCTTACACGACTACAATACAAGCCTCACTTATGACATTAAAAGAACAAAAGTATACCATGCAGAACTAGATAGCGGAAGAAGATGGGTCGTACCCTTGCATTACAAAAGTAAGGGGCACCTGGTAAATTTTTGTAGTCCATCTTTATTCTTAGACTTAATACTCTATATTATTACAAGAATGCCAGTGATGAATGAAATATAATTATAGGTTCGTTTGCTTTATTTTTCTTTTTAAAGGTCATTAATAAGTCTCTTTCTAAACTGCTAAAAATATAATCGTATACTATATATGCCACTAAACAAACTATTTTATGCAAAGTCAAAATATTTCATTGCTAAAACTGTATTGATCAGACTTTTTCTAATGCTCATGCACTTTATTTTTTCCTAGTAATATGCAACATTTGATGAAGTAGATGATGTTTCTATACCATACAAATCAATAACTTTGTACGCGTGTTTGGTCCCCCCGAATGCACATCCTAGATCCGTCCCTGCTTACACACATACACACACAAAAGCTCGTTATTCTTAACAGACAGATCGAGGACGACAAATTCATCTGCATGCATGCGTTATTATGTGGCGTGCCTCTTCTGAGGCTTTTCTTTAGGTTTTGTCCCGGAAATTTGAAGGACCGCCTGCCCTGATTGAAATGAGGAATCATGTGTGATGAATTTGCAGCTCATATGAACTGAGCTTTCACAATGGTTTTACTGTGGTAACAAGAAGATGATTGATGGTCTTTCCCAGAATATACGTATCACGTGAATAGATGGAGTTATAACAAATGATGGACGAGGCACATGAAGATGGGATTAATGATGATGACCCCCTACCCCCTCCCTTTAGAAGAATATATCTTTTGATGCCTTTCACCATCAATTATGTCTGTAATTATATAGCAGGTGGAGTTACAATGACTACTAGACAAATCCTCCTCTTCCTTTTGTTTTTGTCTAATCACACCCTCCCTTTCAACTAAGTCTCATTCCATAGATTGTCGTGCAGCGGTCGATATATAGAGTCACCTCCTATTGCGTATTAGTTGTTAATTTGTGCACAATGCCGAGACAAATTTTGACAGCCTTTTTGTTCCTTACTCCACTCCCAAGCCCACCCCACCCCACCAAACCCCCCTCTATTTATTTAATTTAACCAAAACTAGAAATATTATGCAATCTTAATGGACATGTTGGCTGATACTTGAACCGGTGCCAGCATATTTTTCTTCGTCTTTTATTACCAACGCTAAAACCATAAGCTTGGGTTAGCTCATGCTCATGCGCTGGCCGTCTAACCGGCTCAGCTTTCAGTGATCTTAGCCAATTCTAATCTAATGTTTTAACTCCCAGGCTTTTTTTGATTCTGGTTCATCAAAGTTTCTTTCCAAAATAGTGATGCAGGGAGAACCTTTGCATTCCAACATTTGGCAATATTGCAGGATTAAATTGATAAATGCATTACTTTATGCTTGCAAGATAGATTTGTGTCGCTCGATATTATTAAAACTTATTTAGTCCATTTAATAACGAATAGTTTACTTTTTGTCGTTAAAAGTTGCTTCTTAACATATTACTAAGGTGCAATTTTGACATTGCGACACGACGAAAATCATAGCACAACACTTAAGTCCAGAGCCAAGGTCTTGTGTTAGGGTTATGTGTGTTTCTCTCTAGAATTCTAGCGTGAGAAAGTGAATGTGAGAATGAGTTCTGCTCTTCGGTCTTGAAAATGAATTCTCAAGCCCCTATTTGTAGGGGGTTAAGATGATGACGTCATCAACTGACACATCTTGCTCTCTGGGAGTGACACCTCACCTAAAGGGCTATAGATGGCGGCGCTCCACGAGCTGTCGGATCGCATATTCACTTAACTTGTCCCTCACATTGTCGCTCTATCTGTCTGGAAAGATTGACCAAACATGGTCTGTGTGGCCAGAGAGCCCCCTTGATCTAGCTACCAGTCCAAAGCCCTTATTCAAAGGGTGTCAAGAGATACCGAGGACCTGGCAACGGTGGGGAAGGCTCTAGGCCCAACTGTCAGGCGAACTATGGTGATACCCTCTAGACACCTGCTCCCTTCTTGAAGTGACCTGGGATCATATTCCTTAGGAGTGCCTATGAAGAGCCCCCAGTGCTAGAGTATGTAAACTAATCATGCAGACACCCTTGCGAAGACAGTGTCTTAGAGAGCGAGCCTATCCCGTGAGTTAGTACTCGCCGAAGCACTCGGAGCGCGTCAAAGAAGTGTCTGGGAGAAGTCGCCAACCTGACGGGCCGAGCTAGTGTCCGGAAGGAGTCCCCTAACACTACATGAAACTGCCCTTTAGCGATTGCTTTCGGCGGTCGCTAAAGCGGGAGTGGCGGTCGCTAAACCATTTTAGTGACCGCGTTTTGCTGTCGCTAAAACGGTCCCAATAGGTCAAGTCGTTAAATTTTAGCGATCGCATTTACTAATCGGTCGCTAAATTTAGCAACCGCGTTGACTATATTTAGCGACAGCTTTTGTGCGGTCGCTAAATAATTTTTTAATTTAAATATTTTTCTATTAATTATTTTTTAATTCAAATAGTATTTTATTTGGAGACCAATTTAGGGACCGCCTATTGCCGTCACTAATATATATTTTTATTATTATATTTTAAAATATTAAATTAGTGACCGTATTTATTTTGTTTAACGACCGCGATGTGCGGTCGCTAAACCTGGGTCCTGCAAATTTTGGGTCAAAGGACATGTCCACATCCTGTCCAAAACCTGTCCTAAAACCAATACCAATCTCAATCCAATCCAAGGTTAAATTGGTTCAAAAACCGATTTAACCTTGGTTGAAACGGTCTTGAATGAATGCGTTGAAAGCTTTCAACGCATTCATTTAAAACCGATTCAACCCCCTATCCCGCATTCATTCAAATAACTTGTCCAAAAAGCTATCTACTCTACACAATAAGACATAAGTGTCGCATTCATCAAACTATATATAAACATATGCATTAAAATCAATAAAATTTGGGTTGAACCAAAATTAGAAAAACGAGTCAAGTGTATGAACTCAAAATTAAGCTACACATCCAAGTCAATACAAAACGCCAACCCCTATCACTAAATAACAGATCGACCAACCCCATCATCATCTTCTTCATTCCTCGATGAAGACATGTTCGATCAAACAATGTCCTCACCGCCCTGAGAATCACCGACGCTAGGATCAATATCCCTCTTCACGAAGCCATACAAATGAATCAATATAATATATACAAATCAAGATCACATATAGAATGACCAAAATACATAACTACTTGAGAAAATTTGTATTACATGAATTCTGGGCCCGGGCAAAAGAAAACTGCCTTGGATCACCATCGGAAGTCCTTCATCAAACCCTGAGAGGAAGCGCTCTTTCTCTGTCACTTTAACCTAAGGACCGCTATAACTAGTCTTTCCTGACGACTGAGCTCTGCCAGCTAGCAACGAACGTGCGGATTGACTAGGGTGGCCGAGTATACGGTCCTTTTTAGGATCCCCCCCGGTAGCTTTTGACCACAAAGAGACATCGTCCACTGTTTGGCTACCGTCTGCGTTGGAGTTGGCCTGAACTTTTTCTCTATATGAATTTTGTATAAGAAAACAACAGAATTGTTAGAGGGATGCTACTGGTAGCAATCGATAAGGATACAATAGGAATACAAAAGTTGTGTGCTCACCGCAAACTGCTCCGAGCTCTCAGATGCCCACTTGCCATATTTCTTTTGGTGTGTGTGCTCAAAGCGGCGTAGCCTCGTAAGGGGCCTTTTCTCAGGGTCCTCTTCTGTCAACTCCAGCTCATGCACAACAAATGGACGGGAACCAGCACAATGCTTCATCTTCTTCTCGCTGTGAGCGATATCCTTGCCTTGCTCACTCAGGTTCGCCCACTACAAGAAATAAAGACTTTAGCGATCGCATTTAGCGACCGTGATGGAAAGCAGTCGCTAAAACTCAATTTAGCAACCGCTTTTGCGATAGCTATAACTAGCCATCGCTAAGTCTAGGAAAAAAAGTGGCGGGGTCAAAAAAAAATGGCACCACCTTTAAATTAGTGACCGCTAAATGCGCTCACTAAATTAGCTACTGGATTTAGCGACAGTTCAGTATTCGCTAGTGACCGTATTTAGCGACCAATGTGGCGGTCGCTAAATTAAATATATAAAGTGCCCTAATTTATCTCTCTCTATGCCCTAACTGATTTACCTCGCTGCCCACGTCGATGCCGCCACTGCAACCACAATTTCTAGCCACCGCCAAGCCAAGCTGCCACGACCACCACACAGAGACACGCGCATAGACCTGAGCAACCAAATTTCCCCGCCATCGCTAGTATCGCTCGCGATTGACTCGACACTCGCTCACCTATCTAATATCTCAGATCTCTCCTTCCTTCCTGACCATATCCTCATCGACCTCTTCCTGGTATGTTTTTTTCTAAATTACTTTGATTTGCTCCTTTCGCGTTTTCTGATCTCCATTGTTTCCTGCGGGTGTGCTAATCTGATGCGGTGTGATAATAATGCTTTTACCAGTTCTTTGTGAAGGAGTGGCTAGAGCTTGTAAATTTTGTAATTTATGTCTTTTTGGTATTTTCAATAGTAATATAGGATGTCATACTTGTTTTGTTTTGCTTAAGAATATCCTTTGCCCTTTCACGATCACACAAACCACTAGGAAGTAGGAAAATATCAATCATAATGCAGAGCTGAACAAAGAATGCTTCATTGGTAACTTACAGAAGATGATAATTGATAATGAAGCCTACCGGTTTAAAAGCTACGGTTGTGTTAGCTTGTTTTCTCCTATTATTCATTTTGTACCTCATCTCTTATTGCTTGAGTTACATCTGTTTATACTTTATGGTTCCTAAAAGATTTGAAATGTCTATTAGTGTTCAGTAAGATAAGTTTATCAATTTTCCTTGAGTGAGTCACTGTCGATAGATATGAAATTGATGTAGATAAAGAGAGAAGTACCTTCATTGAAATTAGAAAGAAATTTAGGTATGTCATTCTTCTCCGGTCCTAGGTGTCGTGTAAAAACCCTTATAACTAATGCTTATCTCATGGAATGATAGCAATATAAGCTGTTATTCCTTGTCATCCTTGAACTAATGTTCATCACTCTATTGGAAATTATGTTTTGAAGTACCTGATATGTTTTGAAGTTGTTCCGTTTTAATACGAAACATTCAAGTACGTTTGCACCATCCCTTGAAAATAGTTGTCATATCCTATAAATATGCTGATAATCATTTTCAAGAACATTTATATAATGAGTATCTCTTAAAAAAAAAAGCCAAATAACTTTTTTTTTTCTGAGTCTAGTTGCAGAATTATCTTTTAGAGTATAAAGTTGTTCGCCAGGCTGTGCTAAACTACGCGAAACGATTTCTAATATGTGCTATCTTCTACTACCAAAAAGGAAAAAATAAATAAAAAAAACTAGAACTAAGCTACGCTTGCTAATTGAGTAAGATAAAGCACTCCACTAAAAGGACACACACACACACACTAAATAACTTCAAGCAAAGAAGATAGACCTCGAAGCCTTGAATATGGCCTTTCCTCAGTGGAGCCCCATTACGTGCGTACAATGGCGAGAATGAAGCCTTTTTGTAGGTCGAGTTGTTGAGAGTTTGACAACTTTAAAACTTACTTCCTACGCAAAAATTTGAGGAAAGATATAAAAGAGGTAAAAGTTTCTACTCATGAATGACTGGTGCAACTTTGGCCAGCAATTGCATTAAAAGTGTAAGGCATTTGATGTTTCCGCTTATCATTATTGACTGGCAGTCACCTTGGGCCTTATGCGTCATGGGGGTCGTGGACGAAATCTGACAAGGAACTTGTCTAGGGAAGTTCTTGGTAAGGAGCCACATTATTTTTATGTGCTTTATTTGGTTTTAGAAGTACATTATCGCTGAATTTTTCCTACTAATAGTCTTTGAAATTGTATTGAATTATGTTCAGGACTATTTCAAATTTGAGTCCGACGGAGACCGAGAACTTGGGAGGCATGCCTGGAATGGCACTGTTCTGAGAACTACAAGAAATGGATGCTCAATGCGAGGAGATGGGCGCTAGCTCGGGCGGGTGCGATAGATATAACTATGACCAGGGACCCCAACCCCGACACTTCTCCAAAGCCATGTGGGGGCAGCTGGTGTCGCGTTGGAGTATAGCAGACTGGGCAAAGCTGAGTGAGAGAGGCAAGGAGATGGCTCACAGCGAGAAAAGATGAAGCATAGAGTTGGTTCCCGTACATAAGCCGTGCACGAACTGAGGTTGATAGAAGAGGACCCTGAGAGAAGGCCCCCTACGAGGCTCCGCCATTTTGAGTGCACACACCAAAATAGAGATAGGAAGTGGGTGTCTGAGAGCGCGGAGCAGTTTGCGGTGAGCACACAGTTGTTGTGTTACTTTTGTATTCCATTTGCATTCTTCACGATTACGGCCAGTAGCATTTCACTAACATTTTTGTTGTTTTCTTATACAGAATTTATATAGAGAAAGAGTTCAGGTCAAATTCCCAGGCAGACGGTAGCAAGACAGTGGACGAGGTCTCTTTGTGGTCAGACGCTATGGGGGACCTAAGAAGGACCGTATACTTGGCCACCCTCGTTAGTCTGCACGATCATTGCTAGTCGGCAGCCTTCAGTCGTCAGCCGAGATTAGTTGTAGCGGTCCACAGGCATATACGACGGATGTGACAAAGAAAGCGCGCTTTAACACGTGGTTTGATGCGCTCCTTCAGATGATGATCCATGGCGGTTATCTTTTTCCCAGGCCCAGACTTCAGGTAATACAAATTTTCTCAAGTGTTTATGTATTTGGTCATTCTATATGTGATCTTGATTTGATATATTATGTTGAATCATTTGTATGGATTCGTGCAGAGCGATACTGATCCCAGTGCTGGTGACCCCAGGGCGATGAGGACGTTGTTGGATCGAACGTGCCTTCATTGACGAATGAAGAAGATGATGATGGGGTTGGTCGTTCTGTCGACTAGTGATCTAGATAGGGGTTAGGTTTATGTATTGACTGATTTTATTGATTTTAATTGATCGTCGGTACTTAACTGTTCGAATTTTGTTAATTTTAATACGTATGTTTATCTATACTTTGATGAATGCAACAAGTTATTTGAATGAATGTGGGACAGGGGGTTGAAATGGTTTTGAATGAATGCTTTGAAAAGCTATCAACACATTCATACAAAACCGTTTTAACCGAGGTTAAATCGGTTTTTGGACCGATTGAACCTTGGATTGGTATTGGATTGGATGTGACTTGCTTTTGGATTGAAATTGGTTTTGCGACAGATTTTGGACAGGATGTGGATAGGTTATTTGACCTAGAATTTTGTTTGTTTGCAAAATTAGGTTTAGCGACTGCGATGTGCGGTCGCTAAATGAAATAAAAGCGGTCGCTAATTTAATATTTTAAAATAAAAAAGTAAAAAATACGGTCGCCAAATTAGTCACAAAATATTATAATATCTAAATTCAAAAAAAAATTTAGCGATCGCCCAAAACGGTCGCTAAATATAGTCAACACGGTCGCTAAATTTAGTGACCGATTTCTAAAAGTCATCGTTAAAATTTAGCGACCTGGCCTATAGCGACAGCAGATGCCGTTTAGCGACAGCAGATGCCGTTTAGCGACAACAATTATACCTTGAGCGGCCTCTCTATGCGGTCGTTAGAGGTCTGCTTTCTTGTAGTGGCCCAGTTTGTTGTACACCAATGCGACCCCAGCTGCCCCCACATCGCTTTGGAGAAGTACTCGGGATTATGGTCCCTGGCCATAGATATATTTGTCGCACCCGCTCAAGCTAGTGCCTGCCTCCTCGCATTGAGCATCCATTTCTTGTAGTTTTCAAAACAATGCCACTCTCAGGCCTGCCTCCTTAGTTCTTGGTCTCCGTCAGACTCAAATTTGAAATAGTACTGAACATAATTCAACATAATTTCAAACACGATTAGCAAGAAAAAATTAGCAATAACGTACTTCTAAAACCAAATAAAGCAATTAAAAATAAACAATCCTTACCAATAACTTCCCCCAGACAAGTTCCTTGTCTGCTTCTGTCCACGACTTCCACATCGCATAAGGCCCAATTTTGGTCCTAACACAATCCTCAACAAAGCTAATTACAAGAAATCACAAGAGAGATACATCAATCCCAATATATATAACAACGTATTAAGTTAGATAGGTGCGCTAAAAGATGTTAAGAATTGAGCCTCATCAGTAGTTGCGTCACCAATCCTTGGGAGGGGGACTGACTGTGCCGAAGTACCTCCGCGATGGTCACCTCCACGACCTCGAGGTGCATAGGATCTCGGCATATCTACAAAAGTGAGAAGTGCAAAGGTTAATTCAGTCTAATTAATTCGCTTGAATAATAAACAACTTAAGTGTAAAAGTAAGTTGATAACAATGTAGTTCACACGAATAATAAACAATTGCTAACAATGTGGCCCGGCCAAGTATAAAAGACAACCCAATTTAATTAGTCAACCACCATCAATTAATATTCAATTCAATTTAAAAAATAAACATGCACCACATGTGCAAAAGTACATTGATAAGAATCTTTTTGCTTTATACAGTCAATCACTATCACTAATAAACAACGGGACGTCTTCCTCCTTGTTGTCATCTTCATCCCCTTCATCTTCGCCGTCTTCTTCTTCGTCATCAACTTCTTCCTCGGAATCGTTGTCGTCATTATCATCATCATCACGGAGGGCTTCGACATCGATCTCTTCTCCAGTATGGCCTAAATCGCAAAGAGGCTCTTCAACAAGATTGTTATCCTCCTGAAGCGGTATCACTGTGGGAGCATCATCCTCTTGGTACATCTCAATGAACACATCATCATCAACAAAGCCTCTTTTGGTCTTGATAATAGTATGCCAATTTGGGTCCTTCCTTGTCACACCCTTTGCATAGAAGACCTGTGTTGCTTGAGCTGCAAATATAAATGGTTCATACGATCCGAGGCTTGACCTCATATTAACATCTACAATCCCATGTTGACAAACTCAGATACCAGCTGTAATGCCAAACCATCTGCACTTGAACTTTACCAGTCGGTTACCGCTGCCATAATAATCAAGTTCAACAGCCTCCTCCAACTACCCATAAAAATCACACTCACTATCATTATAACAGTCACATTTGACTAAAACTCCACTGTTTTGGGTTTGTTTAGTAAGGTCAACTTCCATCGTGTTAAACCTAAATCCTTTGACAATGTACCTTTTATAACACGAAATTAGTCTACTAGGGCCAGCAGCAAGCAATTTGAGACAAACATCAACTCCATCCTAAGCGATCTACAACAATAAACAATTTGCACAAAGTATTAAGTTATTACATGCGGTCTATATTAGAAATGAGATGTGGGTTTAGAACTTACGCGTATTCGGAACCACTCAGGGAATTCATTGTTTCACATTTTTTCAAGTTGTCCATCTGATATCCCAGGGTTTGCGACTAACACTTCCTCATCGTATTCACTGTATGTTATATAGCATCGTCGTTATATTATGTTTTTGAACTATGAGAAGGAAGATATATACACAACTACTTACACTATGAATGGTGTGACTTCATTGCAATTCATGAGAGCATACAATGTTGCTGCAGTATACTCTTCCTCGGATAAATATCGACCACTCTTTACTCCAAGTGCACGACCAAGATGCATGAATATGAAAAGACACTCATCGAATTCTATGTCGACACTGTTGTCATTGTGACCAAGCCGATTCATCTTTGTATCAGCATCAGTCTCAAAGTGAAGTGAGCAGAAGTTGGTAAGCTCCTCAAAGATGTAAGCCTTTGGAATTGAACCTTCAATGCGGGCTTTGTTACGCACCTTTTTCTTAAGGTCAAACATATACCTATGTAAGAAATAAGTCATTTTCAGTAAACAACGCATGTGTGCAAGTATGAAATACAATTTAAAGATGGATGGGCGACATCACCTCTCCAATGGATACATCCACCGATACTGCACTGGTCCGCCAACTCTTGCCTCATATGCAAAGTGAATGGTCAAATGCTCCATCGAGTCAAGGAACGACAGGGGAAAGATTTTCTCTAACTTGCACACTGTCTTAACAATGTTTTTCTCAAGAATCTTAACATCACTCTCTCGGAGCACCTTTGAGCACAAATCGCGAAAGAAATGACTAAGTTCAGTCAATGGTTGGCTTCGGCAAGAGGTCACGAAAGACAATTGGTATAAATCTTTCCATGAATACATGACAATCGTGACTCTTTAAACCATAAAACCTACATTCAGCAAGGTTGGAACAACGTGATATATTAGATGCATAGCCATCTGGTAGCTTCAGCAGGTGAACCCACTCGCACACCTGTTGTATCTGCTTTTTATCCAATATATATTGCTTTGGGCAAAACCAGCTTACCATTAACCATTCGTGGATGCAATTCACGCTGTATACCCATCATCTGCATATCTCTGCATGCTTTTAGGTGATATTTTGATTTGCCCTTGACATTCATGACTGTATTAAATACATTTTCAAAAATATTTTTCTCAATGTGCATAACATCAAGATTGTTGCGGAAAATGAGGGTCAGCCAATAAGGCAACTCCCAAAAGATGCATATTTTCTTTCAGTTATGTGTTTTTCCAAAGCCAGGAAGCTTTAGACTCGCAGCACACTTTCCAAATGGTACCGCATCCATGTCAAGGTCTTTTCTGCACATATACACTTCATCTATAGACAATCTATCATGTGTTTCAACGTGATGCTCCATAGTTTCATCAAACTTATCTTTTTGCCTTCGAAATGGATGATTAGGCGGTAAGAATTGTCTGTGACACCCCCAAAAGGAAGCCTTCCCCCTGTGCTTGAAGGTGAAAGCCTTACTCATTTCCATACAATATGGACATGCCAACCTACCGTGTGTACTCCACCCACACAACATACCGTATGCAGGAAAGTCATTGATAGTCCACATGACTGCTGTCCTCAAGTTGAAGTTCTGTTTAAGAGATGCATCAAATGCTGAGGCTCCAACTTTTCACAGAATTTTTAACTCATCGATCAACGGATGCAAGTACACGTCTATATTTCTACCCGGACTCGTAGGTCCAGGAATGAGTAATGATAAAAACATGAATTTCTTCTTCATGCACATGTTTGGAGGAAGGTTATACGGGACAATGATCACAGGCCACGTAGAGTAAGGTGTGCTAGAATGCCCAAAAGGATTAAACTCATCAGTAGGGAGCCCAAGTCCCATATTTCGAACCTCTGCAGCAAAAGATGGGTGTCTGCAATCAAATTCCTTCCATGCCTCTCTATCTGCAGGGTGTCTCAATAAATCAGGAACTTTGCTGTGGACGTTGCTATGCCATCTCATGTGCTCTGCCATTTTAGAAGAGTAATACAACCTTTGAGGCCTTGGTGTCATTGGAAAGTACCGCAATATCTTCCATGCCATCTTCATTTTCTTCCCACTGGTCGGTTTATACCTTGCGTGGCCATAAACTGGACACTCATTCAAGTCATTGTTCTCCTTCCAAAATAAGACACAATCATTATTACATGCATCTATCTTCTGGTACCCCAGACCAAGTTTCATCATCATTTTCTTATCACTATAGTACGTGCCAGGCAACTTCTCGTCCTCTGGCAACATTTCTTTATTAAGCTTCAGAAAAGCATCAAAACCTCTATCACTTAGACCATGCTCAGACTTTAAGTGTAGCATCCTTGTCACAGCAGATAACTTGGTGTGCTTTGTACTTCCATTCTATATTGGCTCCTCAGAGTCTTTTAACAATTTATAAAACATCTATGCATTCGGGTTTGGCTCTTCTTCCATATTAGGATTACCATCGTTAAAATAGTTATTCCAGTTAATCCCACTAGGCCCAGCTTCCATTACCATATGTTGATACTGAGAAAATCTTGAATCACTAGGACTATACTGTCTGAACTCAGTGGGCACCCTCCGAATTGGTTTCCCGTGCTGAGTCCAATTCGTATAGTTACTCATAAATCTCTACGGAATAGATCAAAAGTTACGTCGTCGGGAGTTTTCCAACTTATCAGCTGACAATCTTTGCACGGACATTAACCGTTCACTCCCTGCCGTCATCCACAAACTCCCATTAATTCAAAGCAAAGATAATAAACTTGTTCCTCCCTGCCTAAACTCTTCTGATACCCCAATCCCACTTGGAGCAATCCTCCGTTGCATCCAACTTTTATCCACTATATATATATATATATATATATATATTATATAGTCACCGACAAATGACCGGTGGAGAAATAAAATTAACTAACTTAAGAGAATGGTTAGGTTAATTTGGTTAATGAGACTCATTAATGGCAAAAAAGGTTGAGAAAAGTGTTAATTGGCCTTATTAGGGCAAATCAGTGTTAATTAGGACTACCAACCGTTGAAGAATCAAGGTTGATTAGCCCTAATTATGGCTAATTAGGGCCCTCAGTGTTAATTAGGGCTGATTAGGCTAATCAGTGTTGATAGTGGCTAATTAAGGCGGTTGGGGCAAATCAGTGCCAATTAAGGCTAATTAGGCCCAATTAGTGTTAGTTAGGGCTAATTACTGTTGCCAGTGTTAATCAATATTGATTACGTGGCTAACCGCTTGTTATCAACCCGCGGTTAGGGCTAATTAGCCTATTCCATTGTATAATTAGTGCTAATTAGGGCTAATCAGTGTTAATAAGTGTTAATTAGGGCGATTGATTAATGTTACTTAGGACTAATTAAGGCTAATCAGTGTTAATTAGGGCTAATTAGGACTGATCAGTGTTAATCACTTTTGATTAGTGCTAATTAGGGCTAATCAGTGTTAATTAGGGCTGATTGGCCTAATCAGTGTTTGGCTGATTGCTAATTAGGACTAATCGGTGTTTATTATGGCTAATTAGGCTGCCTTATCAACATCAGTAATTTTTTTTTAAGTCAAATAGCATTAAAAATCAGTGCACAATACAAACCTAATTTACCTATAGATGATGAATAATTAACGTAATTTCACCATGATGTTTCTTTATAATTAACCTAATTAACATAATTTGAACCCACCTTCATTAATTCAATATTAGATATCTAACAAATTAGGTCCCATCCTCCATCAAAATCTCAATTCTCAAATGCTCAAATGCACACAGTTAACAACCTAAAATTATGAAAAATAAACAATGCTCAAATGGGAAAAAAATTGCTCAAAATGACAGATCCTGTTATCTCAATAAAGGGTCCCATTCTCATCAACAATTTCAATTCTCAAATGCTCAATGCACGTTAATAACCTAAAACCATTCATCAATTTAACAAGAAATGAAGTTTCCTAGATACAAGTATAGCTGTATATTCTGTTAAAAGTTTCATGCATCCCCACATATTTGTTGTCCATGATTTGCAACATCGTTTTTACATGGATGTAGCAATTAAATAAAGCAAAGAAAGAGGTACTCTCTTGTATGGGAAATACCTTCCTTAGGGGTCAAGAACCGCTTCTTGCTGGTGGAGGATCAACCTGCATGAAACATTAATCAACAAGGCTCATATTTTTGGGAAAGATACTAAATATCAACAGAATTTCAGTTCAAAGAAAAACAAGAACAAAATAACTAAAATTGTTGATCAAATCAAATAGCTTCTCAGCTATTCTTTAGACCTTGGGTGCAAGAATAACTCCTTTTAGAGCAAGATATGTAGATATAGATATTAATAAAGATACTTATTATTTGATTGAGATGTATGGTCTGCTGCGGAAATTTAAAGCTTAATTCATCCTCGATCAAGCAATATACTATCCATACCATGATATCATAGTCAGTGCTACCTTCATTAATCTTATTTCATTAGCATTTTCAAGCAAGTAGATATTGGTTCAGTCTTAAAAGTAGGTGTCAAAGCAATAAATCTGTCACAGTTTTAGATATTGAAAAAAATGAGCTATTGGCAAATTTAGAGAGTGCTCCGTCATACGGTAATAGCAGTACAGTTGATCCATGAATAACACCAAAAAGTGACATAAATTAGGGCTTAGAAATATTTTTATGGTTTTCCTTTAGCGACCGCTAGTTCGGTCGCTAAATGACAGTCGCTAACTTTAGCGACAGCATTTAGTGACCGAAACAGCGGTCGCTAAATTAGCAACTGCTGAACGGTCGCTAAATACGGTCGTTAAAGTAGGCGCCTTATTTTTTTGGTTGACCCTGCCAATTTTTTTTAGCCTTAGCGACCGGTCATTGTGACAGTCGCTAACACAGTCGCTAAATTGTGATTTCGCGACTGCCAAGAAAAGTGGTCGCTAAAGGCTTTAATTCTTGTATTGTGCATGGTGCCATTGATGAATCTGTGTGCTTACTTGTATATGTAATGGTTAATGGATCATGCAGTGTAAATGGGTTTGGAAGGTGTTGATGAGGGGAAATATGTGTCTTGTTTGTGTCTATAAAAAATGTGTAGCTTGTGTGTGTGTCAGGGTATTGTGGGTTTGTGCAGAGAAGGATAGAAGAAGAAGAAGACGAATGAACAGAAATGAATAGTGATGAACAGTAATAGGTTTATTCAGTGAAATGGTGCACTGTGCTTGCACAATTATACCACGTGACTATTGGGTATTGTGTGATTGTAAAAAATAATGAAACTTTATAGTATAGTATATTAGGCCATATTAAAATTTGTGACAAATTTTATAATTTTCTGAAATCGTATGTATTTTAATATTTTCTATAATTTTAGAACTGTAAAATTCATTTGGATTCTTTAAACTCGTGAAATATTTTGAAAAATTAGAATAATATTTTTATAGTATAAAGAAATCTCAGACTAAGTTTGGTGATTTTTAGAGTTGATTTGCTATAATTTTCATATTGCATAGGTTTTAGCAAAATAAAAATTTTAAAAATAGTTTTGATGTCTTTTAAATTTTTATTTCAATTTATATAATTCTCATAGGTATTCTAAAGCTGTTATAAAAATTATGAGACTTTATTTTTAGCTAGAAACAATTTTGGCTATTTATGGGTTTTTCTTACATTTAAAGAAATTATTTTAATTTAAAAATATTTGAAATTTCAAAAAATTAATATTTTGACTTTATAATATTTTAAGTTATAAAAGTGTTTATTATAATTTAATATGTGTTTGGAGTATTGTTACGCATTAAAGAGTGCATAGAATTTCATTTAGATTAGCCGTGACGGGACCGCTTTGAGTTGCGCGATTTCAGAGTTAGAAGTGAGCAGATGATAGGTAGTTGATATTACTTTATAGTATTGTAGCATAGATTGTATTATAACAAATGGATTGCCAGTCTAGGTTTATTCAGAGATTATTGATCGAGGTTTGGTAGCGCTTAGCTTGGATCGAGGTAAAGATTTTCTCTCTGAACCCTACTCATCATTCTGAATTCTTATGTTTTAACCTTAACATCTTTACCAAGTCCATTGAACTCTGATTTTATAATTTTCATTAAAGTATAAGAAATTATATCTAAACCCTATATCATTCTTCTGATTTTAAATGATTTATTATTACAGTATACAGAATGTTGATTTTTATGATTGATATAAAAATATTTTTAAACTGCCCATGAAACCCTAATTTGAGACATTTAGTGATCATTTTAAATTCTGATTCATATTTATCTGTTTATTGACTCAATCATCGTAAAATATTTTCAATTATATTTATTGCTTCTCAATGTTGACATGAATTAATAATCTGAGAATTATAAGAATGGTCTGTATTGCTGGAGTTATAAGGATGGTCTGTTTGTTGAGTTAAATTAATACCTAAATAGACTAGTCAGTGTACATATCCACATGTAAAGCATATCGAGTACTGCCGGGGTGGCTTTGCTATAGTGTACTGCTCATGTTCAATATTTTTTTTATCTTTTTTTATTATACTTAAAGTGTTTTGAATGACTACTGATTTAAGGGATTGAGATGATTCTCGTCCCTGTGTTTATATCGAATTGCTATGGATTCACCAAAACAAAATCCCTTGAAAAGAAGTTATTTGACTTGAATGTAAAAATTGTTCGTATTGTTCGCCTATATCGAATGTTGTGTTTTATTGAAAATACTCTTAAAAATTTTTGGTTGACTTTATATGAAAAACTTGTCATCGTTTTGTTGTTTTAATCTTTGATCGATCTTATTGAGCTCTCGAAAGTTCACTATCCTTTGACTTCCTTTTGCAGGTAGTAAGCAGCATTAGATTACTTGAAATTGGACTAAAGGCAAGCAAGCTAGTGAATTTAAATTAGTGTTGCTCTTTAGAACCCCTGCGTGGATGAACCTCTGTAGTTCATTATCAGATTTAAATTTAGTTTATCAACCATGATTATGCACTCAGAATATGACATAAATTGATGGTTAGTTGCTCTAACAGATTGATGGTATTATTTGGTTATGTTTTGAGGATGTTATTGTCTTAGCATGAATGATCGAGTGAGTGTTAACGTTCCGAAAATTTCAGAATGTTACTAAAAGAATTATCGAATTTAGAAATAAGTACTTCATCCAAGACAATATTTTTAGACCTTTATTGACACTTCTATTTTTAGTATATAGTTTATATTGGTGTATGTTGGTGCGAGTTGGTGTGTATTGGAGGTGTTGGTGTGTGCTATTACCTTGATAGACTAGCTACTTACATAGGCATATGTAGTTTGTGTTACTGAGCACTGCCTATGTGGTTTTGCAATTGCTCATGTCCAATATCTCTCCCATATTGTCATCGTACTAAATCCGTAAACCGTTTGTATCATTCCATTGATTTTTGAGCGACCTTATTGTGCTAAAAAATCGATTGTATCGATTTTGGTGACAGATTAATAAAAGAGATGGGAAACATATTTTCCTTCAAGTTATAACATGGTTTTGATTAGTGAACTTCATAGACATAACGTTTTCATTATTTTAGTTAGACCTTAGACATTGAGTTATGGTCTTGGTAGTCAATGGAATACGGATTGGAAGATTGAGTCTGATTATGCGTTAAGTAATCTCATGTTTGAAGGATTAAGACGTTTATGTCCATAGAGTACATGACTCTAGAATTTGATATGGGCAATAGGATGGGTAATGTATTAGGCTGAGAGCATGCCAATAATATAGAAACTTTAATTACTTACTGGTTAATCTCAGTAGTAGCAAATGTCATTAAGAGAGTATTGAGATGACTCCGATTGTGGCTTTGTATAGGCGTAGATTTCGATCATCTTCATGCTAGTATGAGGCTGGGGAGGTGATGAGAATGGAAGTTAGAACTCAAGGGTTGGATCCTATAGAGAGCAGTCTCATGTGATTAGAAAATTACATAGTACTCTAGTACACCTTTAGCTTGAAGTTAAGCGTATTATTCTGGCAACATTTGAATCTAAGAGTTCTTTATAATTAATTGAATTTTATAGATTTGTTTTTGAGACTTTACCCGAATGTGGGTAATTTGATTAGATTGGGTTTGTGTAACTGTTTTAACCCTTGCATTTGAATTTTTCTTTGGAAGGGGATTATAAAGAGAGGGAACTCTCTTTAATTGTAGTCTTATAGAGACTTTTCTTCTTTTGTATTTAGATGATGTGTCTATACCTGGTGTTATAGTAATATAGTGAGTTAATATTTCAGTTTAAGAGCTTTGATAGCAGTAACGATTTCCATTTTGTGGGCGTACATGAGAAAGAGCTTTGATAGCGGGAGTTAATATTGTGTTGCGTCTTATATTTTGAAAGAGCTACCTAGAAAATTTGATTCTAATGAAAAGGATGTAACAGTTTGATGGTATAGAAGGTTCTTACAAGTTTTTGTCTTTAGCCTCCCTCCCTTTTGTTCGTAACTATTCAATATCTTGTGCAATGATATTTTATGATATATGATTTTAATATTTTTACAGCTAGTTAAGTGATACGTTACTTTGTTACAACTTGGATGATTTTATTTAAGTCTTTAATCCGGTTACCTATTCAAACAAATAAAAGTAATGAAAAAAGAAATTTATACCTTTAGCAGCGGCAAATGTGCGTTCCCATACATTTGACATTATGTAAAATTAAAACTAAATCAATTAATTAAAAAGAAACTACATCAGCGCACTAAGCTGCTGCCATACATTTAAATTGAATTTGGAAGCTACATATGCCAGCGGTCGGTAACCCCTGTCATTTCCATGATCGCTGCTATAAATAAGTTTGAAGGGCGAATTTTGAAATAGAAATAACAGTGGTTGACCCCTGCGGTAAGCACATATGACCGCTGCTAAGCACATATGACCGCTGCTGTATGCCTTTAGCAGTGGGGCCTAGAATAGCGATCGGTGACCGCTGGCGAAGCTTTTGGCAACGGCTATTTGATATAGGGTTACCTATTCAAACAAATAAAAAGTAATGAAAAAAGAAATCGTATACCTTTAGCAGCGACAAATGTACGTTCCCGTACATTTGACATTATGTAAATTTAAAACTAAATCAATTAATGTAAAAAGAAACTACAGCAGCACACTGAGCTGCTGCCATACATTTAAATTGAATATGAAAGCTACATATGCCAGAGGTCGATAACCCCTGCCATTTCCATGACCGTTGCTATAAATAAGTTTGAAGGGCGAATTTTGAAATGGAAATAGCAGCGGTTGACCGCTATGGTAAGCACATATGACCGTTGATGTGTGCCTTTAGCAGCGAGGCCTAGAACAGCGGTCGGTGACTACTGGCAAAGATTTTGGCAGCGGCTATTTGATATATAAAGCAGTGGTTTTTGGCCGCTTCTGTAGCCACTTTTTCTTGTAGTGATATGTTTAATATTTTTTGCTAATTTAACTATTCTAAAATTCGTATCAAGTCCTTAAATTTTTTAAATTCATTAAAAATTACAATGGTGTTTTTATAGTATAAGAAAGTCTCACCTTGAGTTTCATGAATTTGAGAATAGAATTAGTACCTTTATCTGTATCGTATTTGAGTTAAATAAACATATAATTTTAAAATGGTTTCAATCCTTTTAAATTTTGATTTTAGTTTTATATTTTTCTTATATATTGTAAAGCTATTATAAAAATTATGGGACATTCATTTGAGCTAGAAATATTAATGGCTATTTTTTGGCTTTTCTTGTATATAACAAAATTATTTGAATTCAAAAGATAAAAAAATGTACCAAAGAAGCCTATTCCTTTTACCCTTTGGAATCGGGTATTCGGGACTTCGCTTCTTGTTTTAACCATTATGATGTTTTAAAACTATAAAACTTTTTATTAGAATTTATGATGAATTTTGGGATATCATATTGCCTTAAGGAGCGTACGACATTTTCGGTTAGATTTGGCCTTACGTAAGACCCGTTTCGATTAAGTTTTGTTGAGAGTGTCAAAGTAAGCAACGTCTAAGAAATTAGCATTGGGTTCATAGATTATGAGGCTAGATTGTATTATGAAAATTAATTTGTCAATTTAGGTTAAATCAAAGGATTTGAACAAGGTTGCTTAGCAGCGCATAGCTTGGATCAAGGTAAGAAATTCCTATCCGAAACCTAATTTATACAATTGATTTCATATATATGTTTCTTATTTGTTACCAAACTTCTTTGGACTCTAATATATTTTGAATTGAGAATTATTGCCTTTGAAACCTTGTGTTGAGGCTTAAACGTTTAGTGAAACTATAGGCAATTAATGGGGAAAAAAAATGAGCCCACAAAAGTGGAGAAAATTGAGCCCTTACTTTTATATGAATTTATGTTACAGAGAGAGAGAGAGATAGAGAGAGAGAGAGAGACTGAGAGGGGGGAGAGGAGGAGAGAGAGATGGGAAAATTAGTGTCGGAATCGGCGAAGGGGAGTTCCCTTTCCGGTAAGCTTCAAACAATTTTCTTCCTCGTAATTTCCATATATCAGTATCTCGTAACGTAGTGTGCAATAATGTGTATAAGGTATTGAAAGAGAGGGGATAGAAGTAGCCGTAGACTAATATACAGAGAGTGGCCAGTTGCTTTAAGGCTGACCCAATGTTTGTAGGGTTTGAAAAATGGAAATAGGGACTCCGTGAATGGATGTTTACGTGTGTAATGATGTACATAGCTATTGATATTCATTGAGAGTGTAGTACGTCTGTAAGTGGGGGTGGGTGGGTGGGTGCATTACAGTGAAGTGCAAGGAGGAAGAAGAAGATGGGTTAGTGAAGAAATGAGTTTGTCAGTTTGGTGGTACACTATGGGTTCGTTTGACAAAATTTTTTTTTTGGTTTTCAGTTTTTAAAGAGCAGCTTAAATTATTTTTTTTTACAAAAACAAGTGGGTGTTTGATAACCTTTTTTTTTTTGAGTTTTTTTTTTTGGTGTTTGGTAACCCTTTTTATTTTGACTTTTTTTTTTTGGTGGTTTGCAGTGGCGGTGGTGGGGCGTGGCGGTGGTGGTGGTGGGGCATAGCGGTGGCCGGCGGTGGCTGGTGGCTGCCGGAGGCTGGCGGCAGGAGGTGGCTGCCAGAGGTGGCCGCCGGCGGTGGCAGCCGGCTGCCGGCGGCCGGAGGTGGCTGCCGACAGTCGCCGGTGGCTGCCGGCGGTGGTCGCCGGTGGCCGGAGGTGGAGCAGACAGTCGCCGGTGGCTGCCGGCGGCCGGAGGTGGCTGCCAGCAGTAGCTGGCGGTGGTCGCCGGCCGCCGGTGGTGGCCGGCGGCCGGAGGTGGGTGCCGGCGGTGGGAGGGTGTTGGTGGTGGTCTCCAAAAAAAAAAATCAGTTTCTGGAGTTTTTTGTTTTACTCTGCAGTTTAAAAACTAGTTTTTTAAATTGGAGAAGGAAAAAAAAATGGTTATCAAACGCACTTTTTTTTTCCAGTTTCCAAAACTGGAAAAAGCTGCGTCAAACGTGGCCTATGTTTGCACAGTTATATAATGTGGCTATGGGATTCCTTGCAATTGTTGTAAATTGTTCACATTTTACATAAAGTTTCTTAGGATAATATTAGAATTAATGGAAAATTTTCAAATTTTTCTGAAGTCATTCAATATTTTTCTGAAATCCTTCAGTATTTTTAATATTTTTTGAAAGTTTAACTTTTCTAAAATCCATTTTGAGTTTTTTAATTTTCTATTAAATTCTGGAAAAATTATAGTTATGTAAAGTTCAGTTTGAGTTTCATGAATTTTAGAGTTTAATTGGTATCTTTATCCGCATCGCATTTGAGTTAACTAAATGGATGATTTTAAAATAGTTTCAATACTTTTTAAATTTTGATTTCAATTTCCCTATCTTTCTTATGTATTGTAAAGCTATTATAGAAATTATGGGACTTTGATTGGAACTTGAAATATTAATTGCTATTTGTGAAGTTTTCTTGTATTCAAAGAAATTATTCTAATTAAAAAATACTCAAAATTCTAAAAATTCGTATTTTAACTTATTCTAATATTTTAAACTATAAAAGTGTTTCGTTAGAATTTATTATGAATTTTACGATATCATAATGCTTTAAGGAGAGAAAGGAATTTTCGATTAGATTTGGCCGTACATGAGACCCGTTTCGATTTAGGTTTGTATTGAGGGTGTCAGGGTGAACAAGGTTTAAAAAATTAGTATTAGGTTCATAGCTTCTATTCTGATAATTAATTTGCCAATTTATATTAAATCAAAGGATTCGAACAAGATTGCTTAGCAGCACGCATAGGTTGGATCGAGGTAAGAGATTTTTATCTGAAACCCGATTCATCAGATTGACTTCGTATATATTTTTCTTATTTGTTATCGAACTTCTTTGGACTCTATTACGTTTCGAATTGAGAATTATTGCCTTTGAAACCTTGGGTTGGGCCTTAAACATTCAATGAAACTCTTAATAATACTCATTCACTTTGTTTATTCGAGCATTGAATCATATGTTGAATCAGCATATATTATTCTTTTGTATTGACATGAGATTCTGCATTATTGTGTATTGGTAGGAATTGGTTTGTGTTGGAGAAGTTGGTGTGTATTGGTGTGTGCTAGTACCTTGATGGACTAGTTAGTGTACATATGTGTGTATATATATATATATATATATATATATATATATATATATATATATATATATATATATATAGTTTGTGTTAATGAGCACTGTTTGTGTGGCTTTGATAAGTGTTACTCTGAACTGCCTTTGTGGCTTTGCAATTGCTCATGTTCAATATCATCTGTAATCATTCGCATCGTACCTGAAAGTCTTATTGATATCTGATCAATGGGATTGAGTTGAATATCTCTCCCCTATTGTTATTGAACTAAATTCGTAAATCCTTTGTATCATTGCATCAATTTTTGAGTGACCATACCGAGCTCTCAAAAGTTCACCGTTATTTGATTCATTTCTGCAGGTAAGAATCACAGCAGACGGCTAGGTTTAGACCCGAGCAAGAGAGTTTGGATTTAGTTATCGTATTGGTCAGTGTAGAACCCTGCGTGAGTGAACTTTTCTAGTTAATTATTCATATTTAATTTAGTTCTTCAAGTATGATTGTACACTGAGAGTATTACACTACTTAATAATTTAGCTGCTCTGATAATAGTTGTTCATTGGGTGGTAAGGATAATATTTTCTTTGTTTAAATGATCGAGTGAGTGGTTAACGTTTCAGATTTCCAAGGCTTTACATTTGACATACTAATATATATAATGTTTATCTTTAGATCATTTTAACTATCTGATTGTTGCGAAGTTTTAAATTTTAGATTGAATTAATTATGGATATGTAGCCACTTTTTTTTGGTGGTGAGGTCCCATCCCAAAACGTGACCTAATTTTTCGTTTACCAAATAGTCATAAAAAGTACATATTGTGTAGGCAGTTTTCTGCATGATTATGGTTTAGACATCATTTATGTGTTCTAAATCTCACAGTCTATTTATGTTTTTGGGTCTATACGTATCGATTTTTAGTTTCATATTAGATAAAACTTTTCAGGGGTATAATATTCTGAATCTAATGTTTTAATTGGTTAGTACATTAGTTACTTAGAGTTTTAGAATGTTTGAAATGAATTTATAAGTGATTTACTAATATAGAGATCAACTATATATATATATATATATATATATATATATATATATATATATATATATATATAATAGCTGTAGAAACCGTTAACGGTACTTTCATAAACCTCGTTTTACATTGGATATGTGACGTGACAATATATCTCACAAAGAAGTTGTTGTTGAGTTTTCTTGAAATTCTCGCTTCCCTTTTTATGTATTACATTTAGTATCAGATATATATTACATGCTATTATATAATGTTATAATGCTATGTTATATGTAAAGAATCTGTAGTATATATTGTTTGGAATTCAAGATAAGTTATGAAACATATCCAACCCTTTTTCCCTGCACCAGCACGTTAAGACATCGCAACGGCTTGTTTTCGTTTATTACCATACATGGATCTGTACATCTTGATTTATTTTTAGTGTAAATTCAAAAAAGTCCTGTTGATGGCAAGTTGATGGCATTCTTGGATATGTTGCCCCCTGTATTTTAAATATACAAGAATTGAGTCTGCAAATTCATATGCCTTGACTTTTGTGTATAAAAGCAACGATCCCTTAACTTTGGTGTATAAAAGCAAAGATCCCACATTGGTGTACGGTACTATTACATAAACATAAATAGGTAAAAGTATCTTATATTATGTTATATTCTTATTATCGGCTAAACTTCCGTGTTATTCACGAAAAATGAGGTAATTAATTATGAAGTAGGGGAAAAGGAGATCATGGGATAGATGGTTAGAGTTTCATGGGTTGGGAGTTACTTTCTGACTAATCATGATTTAATAACTATCTAGTTATATTTTAAAGGTTTAAAATTTCTAAAAAATTTGGTTATTGATTTGGAAGGTAAAGAAGGCATCAGTCGAATACAAATATATATAGTAAAGATATTTATGGCGTGATATATAACTTTTTGTATACTAATAGTACATACAAAATTGTGAATCCATGAAAATTATTTTTTGGACCATAATACCCTTCTTATATTTAAAAGTTACTCTCTCCATTGAAAACATCATAAACATGCCTAGAATCTAGATTCTTCCAACAAGTTCATTTTTTCGATACTCATAAATGCTACAACTAATACAAGAATGTCTCTCTCATTTCTTACAAAATTTATCATTAATAAATGGATGTATGTTCATTTTCATCCCTAACTTGATACTTTATATAATGATAATATATTATGGCAAAGTAAAGCAATTAACTTTTCTCAATTGACCATTGGATTATGACGGTTTATGTCTCAAAAATAGATGATTCTTACTCTCATGTTGCTTTAATGAATAATTGGTTCTGCCATTTACATTGAAAATGAAAATTTTGTAATTGTATGGTTCAATAAACATAAAAAAAATTAAAAAAATCAGCTGACCTATATTCGGCTTTAAGACCTAATATTATATTTGGGTGTTTACAAACATGTGTGTGCGTGTCTGTTTGTATAATATACAGGGAACTGATCAATTAATAGCTCCGACAACTTAGTTTAAGCTGTCAGTCACTACAAGAAAACAGGCTTTTAGCGACGGAAAAATCCGTCGCTAAAAGCCCAAAATCCGTCGCTAAAAGAATTAGCGACGGAAAAATCCGTCGCTAAAAGTCCGTAGCATAAAAGCCCGTCACTAATAGTTTAGCGACGGAATTTTTAAATCCGTCGCTAAATATGTCATTTTTTCCGACGGATTTATTTTTAATTAGCGACGGATATTCCGTCGCTAAAGGTGTTTTTCTATATTTTATCTAATTTCTGAATTTTTTGAAAAAAAATTAAATAAACTTTTAACGACGGAATTACCGTCGCAAAAGTTATTAGTTTTGTAGCTAAAATTTTGTCTCTAAAAACATTTATTAATCTGTATAAGGGCTTTTAGCGACAGAATTCCGTCGCTAAAAGTCAAAAAAGGCTATTTTTTATTTTTGTTATTTAATATAAAGTGAAACCTGTTTCAAAAAATTATCCCTGATCAACCAATCCAACAAAATTCAATTTTTTAAACTAGGATTAATCCTTTACAAAATTTCAAGTAATACAAATATAATTTAAATCATATACACCACTAACTAACACTTAATACAACAAATTACATGTTCACTAAATAAAATACATCACCTTGTACAAATCCCAAAACAAAATTACAAGTTTCATTGAAACTAAAAAAAATACAAATCAAGATCCTTACTCCGAAACCTGCACAATATTTCTCTGTCCACAGTTGTTAGTTGTTTCTCTTTGTCGATCACAACCTGAAAAGAAGCGTTGTACAAATTCGTTTACGATGAACAAAATAAATAGAAGAAGACTAAGGAGTATTTTACAACATAAGCTCATCTGTTGGTGATGCTAAGGAGCATCATACCTTGCCAACAGCAATGGGAGTGGGTGCAGGTGATATCTTATATAAATTCTTAAAACTGGAGTTGCTGATTTGACACAAAGAATGTGAAGTAAAATGAATTGGTGGCCATTGTTTATATTGTCATCATATATAAATTCTTAAAGCGTTATTATCAAATCAAAGGGTAGTATCTTAATATATGTTTTCATTCTTCCTTTTAGGAAGTATTCGTTTCATCTTCTAAATAAAAAAAATGGTGAGAAGGTATACGAACATGGGCTCCTAGCAAATGTTCATGTTTTTTTTTCGAGGAATTGGCTTCTTTAAGAAATGGGTGCAAGTGATAAATATCTTATGGAGCACCAATGCATTAAAAAAGATAACAGCAAAAACAAATCTTTCATCTTACAACTTTGGTCTTGTCATGCTTTATCCTGAAATTCTGTTCGAGTTAGAACGGGTAAACTAAACTGGATACTCTTGATTTTATGTCTTGATGCACTCGCTATGCTTTTCTTTTGAAAAATTCCACTAACATCTCTATCTTTGTTAGATTTTGGTAGACGATGTCAAATTTTTGGCTAAGGATTTAATTGCCCTTACATGTGTGACAAATTTTCAGAAACCAATTCCAAACATTTCCCCATAAACCAAAGTACACACCACCACCGACCAATTACAAACATATATCACCACCAACTATCCTCCAACCACTCCCTGCCAATTCCTCCACCACCAACGCAAACCACATCCCACGACCACATCGACCGACCAACAACACACTACGACCACAGATACCCCACCCACAATTGATCCCACCACCCACAAGCCCTTCATCCCAAATCTATCCCACCACCACAAGCCCACAACTATCAAGTGACCCATCACCACCAACCGATCCCTCCCACCAACACCAACTAACCACCACCACTCGATTTCACCAACATAACCCAACAACTGCACCAGATTTACCAATCAAATTCACAACCACCACATCAAATTACCAAAGTCTTAGTTAATAGGTGTCGACTAAGTCTTTCTGTTTGACCAAATTACACAGTATTCAAGCCAAATCAGGGAACTTATAGAAAAAAATCAATTTCTATGAAATTAATCAAAAGCAGTAAAACGTAAAAGCCAAAACATGAAGGAGGATGAATGAAAGAGAGAACTTATTGTCGAAGGAAATACTTGAGATATGCTAACTGCTGAGGAATGGTTGCCGACTCGCTGCCTCCGGCCGGTAGATCTGGACTGGAGAGAGATGCGAGTGTGGTCGCCGATGTATCTGAATTGCGAGTGGCTGCCGACTTGTCGCCTGCCGGTGCTGATGGTCGCATTGTCGCAAAGGCTAGAGAGAGATGCGAGAGTGGTGACAGCAGCGTGGGGGAGGCAGGGTGGGACGGGAAGCCGGGAAGGCGTGGGAGGCGAGCGGCGAAGGTAGGCTGCGTAAGTCAGTGTGGGTGTGAGAGAGAGAGAGTAGCGGCGGAGAGAATGAGAAACTGAAAGAAAGAACTAGGGTTTTTTGGTTTTAATACGTAGATTTTTACCGGCGGACACAATCTGTCGGTAAAAATCCGTCGCTAAAATCCCATTTAAATTTTTTTGAGAAAAAAAATTGAAAATTTTTGAAAATAACATTTAGCGACGGACTTTTCCGTCGCTAAAAGTCCGTCGGTAAAAGCCCGTCGCTAAAGATATTTACCAACGGAACACTCCGTTGGTAAATATCTTTAGCGACGGACTTTTATCGACGGAGAAATCCGTCGCTAAATCCATTTTTAGCTACGGATTTACATCCGTCGCTAAAACTCCGTCGCTAAAAAGGCATTTTCTTGTAGTGAGTTCGATCTAGCTGTTCAGATAAGGACACTTTTGTCGATGACCAGAGAACTTAAATGAAATTTCGATCGGGACCATCCATCGCGATGAATGGATGACCAGATCGCGGAAGAAATTTAATTATCATAATTTAGATCGAAAATAAATACCAACTTTTCCTGAACCACGTTAAAAAGCCGGCAATTTGTTTTGGAACAACTATCAACATTTCTTCCCAAAAAATGGCAGCATCCCTTCTTCCTCATCAGTCCAATTCAGAGTTCGAAGAAACTTACAGAAAGTGTAGTGAACTCATGAAAACCCTTCCCAAAGGCAAAGCCTGGAGAACTGAACACGTTGTTCAGTACCAAGGCTTTTGGCTAAACCCAACAGTGGCCCTGAAAGGCGTCCTTTTGGTACAAGACCACTTCAAGGCTCGAGCGACGGACATAATCTTGTCGGCGTTCATGAAATGCGGCACAACATGGCTCCGATCCCTCATGTTCGCCACCGCGAACCGCTATCGTTTCGACCTCTCCACCCACCCTTTGCTCAAAACTGGTCCCCATGACTGCTTCCCAATGCTGGATTCCTACATATATCAAGGCGATTCCATTACCCATCTCGAACTCCTTCCGTCGCCTCGCCTGTTTGCCTCTCACATGGCTCTTGACTTGTTCCCTAAATCCGTTTTGGCTTCCGGGTGCAAGTTTGTTTACATTTGTCGCGACCCTAAAGATGTGCTTATCTCAAAGTGGCACTTCATGAACAAACTAAGAGTTAAAGAACTTGCACCTCTTACTCTACCTGAAGCATATGAGTTGTTCTGTCAAGGGGTCTCGGAATTTGGACCGTTCTGGGATCATGTGTTAGGGTATTGGAAGGCGAGCCTGGAATCGCCCGATAAGATACTGTTCTTGAAGTACGAGGATATGAAGAGAGAGCCGTCAGTTCACCTTAAGCGACTGGCGGAGTTCATGGGCCAGCCTTTCTCCATGGAGGAAGAAAAAAAGGGGCTGGTGGAAGAAATACTAAAGCTGTGTAGTTTTGAGAATCTCAGTAATCTGGAGGTGAATAAAGCCGGGATTCAACATTTTAGCGATCAACTTGTTATTGAGAACCGCCATTTCTTCAGGAAGGGCCAGATTGGAGATTGGGAGAACCATTTAACTGAAGAAATGAAAAACCGGATCGATCGAATCACCAAGCAGAAGCTAAAGGGTTCTGGATTGACTTTGGGTGCATCTCCATTACATAACTGCTCGTCGTGGGAATAAACTTGATCCAATAGCAAATACTGCTCGTTGTTGTAGTAAACTTGATGTACTACTAGCCAATTACTGTTGGTTTTGTGGCACTTAAGCTTGATTTACTTGGTTCGTTGTTGTAATAAACTTTATGTACTAGCCAATTGCTGTTGGTTTGTGACTACTCAAGCTTGATTTACTTGGCCATTATTGCTGAGTTACAGTTCAAAGTTCCTTCTGAATTGCCATGTCATTATCTAGCTTTCTTCTTCTTTTCCTTTAGCAGGATAATTTAACTACAATTTGAAACACATAACGTTAGGCTAAAGACAATCAACTCCATGTATCCACTTTACAAACTACATCATTGTTTTACTGAGTATTTTTGTGTTTTTTATTCTAGCGTGAAACACATAAACTTGGGCTGAAGACAAGCAACTCTGTCAACTTCACAGTTAGTCATGGATACTAGTTGTATTTCACTGGGATTGTTGATGTGTTTTGGCAATGTCCACAATAGACCAAGTAATGGACGAACAGATGAGTTATACCTACAACTTTAGTTAGCATTCTTTTTAGACTGCATACAGGGCATGATTACACTGCATGTGAATCAAATGCAGTTAAAATTATCGATTTTTTTTATATGGAGCCCAAGTTCGTTAACTGTGAAGGGTTTTCAGTCAGTCATTTTGAAGTGGAATGGGTGAAATCGCACATCGTGTATAATAAAGGAAGCCATTAACTATTTAATACCTCGTGTAGTTGACTGTAATATATCGATACCTCACTTGGGCTCAATGTAATTAACCCTTGTATTTATTTTTGAATCCTGGCCGTGGTTCCCTTTGCCTTTTAACTTGACGTCATCTGATCGAGGTAATACTTAGATGCAAATGCTTATGTTATGTTCATCTAATTGAGGTAATACTTAGATGCAAATGCTTATTTTATGTTAGATGCAATCTTAACAAAATTAAACTTTGTGTTTATGCAATAACAACCAAGTTCATTTCTATCATGCACACACACACACACCCGTAGATGTAACGCATATTTTTGGGATGTTAATGGATTCAAATTTTATTCTTATGCTATAACAACTTCGTTGGCCCTTGTTTTTATGTGAATATACTTTTGCCTAGTTTTAACAACTTTAATGGCTGTAAAAGTTCTTAGCTATCATGTTATACCTGTACCTGCCCCCTTGAGATGAGAAGAGATACTATCTCAGTCCCTGGTGGACACTAAGCCACGTCATTGGCGGATTGGCCTACGTTCTAAACTAAGCATTATCAAAATGGAACGCCACTGGGAAGCGTAATGTGACTTGTCACAGCCTGTTTTTATTATTATTGTATCTTGTCATTGTCGTATGTTTTTATTATTGTTGTTAAAAGAACGAAATATGGAACACTTGGCCGTGTTAAAAAGTTGAGAAACATATTGAGAAGATTGTTGCGCTTGCAAGCTTTAATAAAGTGACGACGCTTCCATTAAAGGCGTGATGTTTGTAGAACCGACCTTTCCAGTGATAAAAGATAACGCTGTAATGATATTTTACTGCAAATGCGGGAACATATTCAGTGGTTGTGTAACGAAGTTAGTGAAAAATTAGAATCGAATTTTCACCAAAATTTAAAAAATTCCCGCTTACCGATTTCTTGCCATCAATATATTTTTATTTCTCATTCTCTTTCTTCACCTTCATCTTTCTTCTCTTTTCTCTTTTATTTTCACCATTATTGAAAATATAAAAACTGAATGTCCACAAATTAGTTTCATTATTTTTAAAATGTCCACAAATTATATTACTTACACAGGGTCATAAAAAAATGGGTTGCAAAAGTACCATATCTAGGTGTTGTGGAGCTCTTTCCATGCTATGTGTGTGCGCGATGGTTGTTGTGAGTTTGGTGTAATTAGATTATAATCGTATGCCAGTACGATGATAATGTTAGGGGTACATGCTTAGTGATAGAGAAAGAGCAAGAGAATGAAAGAAAGAGAAATAGCCGAAGAAGGAGAGATATGGGAGATGTAAAACTTACTGGATGTGAAAAAGGTGGAGTTGAAATAAAAAAAATGCCAGCACTTAGAACTAGTGTCTTCTTATTGTCTTTCTTTCTTAGTCCATAATCTATTTGCCCTCTCTTTCATTTGAAACAATAGAAATTTAAACAAGAGAGATCCGAAATTTCCATCATAGATGCAAGGGCATTTGAATTTCTTTTTATTTGTATTTACTATTAACAACAACAACAACGTTATGTCCTAACTTTTTCATTTGTAAGTAACAGAATTCGTGGACATTCATATTTTAGAAATAATGAAGCTAATTGTAAAGGTGAAAATGAAAGAGAAAAGAGAAGGAAGGTGAAGAAAGAGACTGAGAGATAGAAATATATTGATGGCCAAAAAATCTGTGAGTGGGATTTTTAAATTTTTGGTAAAAATTTGAATTCTAATTTTTTACTAACCATGATTACCTCAAATTAATCTTCGCTATTGTTATCATCACGTCGTGATCACTTTACTGAATTAGTAAGATATTAATGGTAATCTGACACCACCTATGTTATGCGGGTGACGTCACATGGCACTCGGTGTTGGCAAATGCCAGATGTCCAAATTTTAGCAATGTCCATAATTTGGACATCTGGCCGTTGAATATTTTGTCTTACCTTTTTCTCGTAGTGAGCTACACCTAGAATCCCACGGCTCTATGAACCGTCTCTCTCTCTCTCTCTCTCTCTCTCTCTCTCAAGCCATTCTCCCCTAATGCGCCGGGCAGTTGAGGATGATGTCACGTATATTTTTGGGTACAGAGCAAACCATAGATTGCCGACAAAGCACGTTAAGTCACGAAAGTGGCCCAAAGTTGTCCCATGCGCCAATTCTATATGTATATATACATAGACGTGTGTTTGTGTCTCAATATATATATATATATATATATACAAGAGTGTGTGTGTGTGACTAATTAAAGCTGAGAAAATGTAAGATTGTTTATGCTGAGCGGAGACAGGGTGAGTGACTGCAGGGTCCAGCATCGGGAGCTGAGATCAAGCAAATGAAGTCCTTGCAAGTGTCCGTTGAAACCGGTCCTGCATCATTATTCTTGTTTCTTTCTTACCTTGGGTTTGCCTTATTGGAATCCCAAACCAGCTGTGAAAAAAGGGCCTTTGTTGCCTGATTATTCTAAAATCCTTTTTTATCTTTTAGGTAATACTAATTCTTTTATCTTATAAGAAGATCGGTATAAGTTTTAATTAAAGATTGCTTTGCTTTATTTCAGTTTCTATCAATTCCTAACTTACGCAACTTTGCTTTATACAGGTGCTACAGAACAAGGCTTCTTCAATGCTCATATGGCCATGTTATCTAGCCACATGGCTTCTTCAATGCTTCAATGGTGCCGAGAACCTCACACTCATCATAGGAATCACCTCAAATTGATTAAGCTTCACTGGGCTGATTTGCACGTGAAGCACTTCCCCAAACTTAATCTTCTCCCTTGCGGTAGACACTACAGATTCAAAACTAAAGCCTCAACACCCAATTGCAGTATTTCAGCATCAAGACCAGCTTCACAGAAAGAGGCATTTTGGTTCTAATAGCCTGTTTGCAGAGTTTTTTTCATGAGAAAAAAGAGAGGAAGAGAAAAGAAAGTGGTTCATTTCCTCCTTTTTCTCTAATTTGTGAGTTTTTTTTAAAGTGAGAAATGAAGAGAAAAGGAAGAAAAGTTTAGGCCTCTTTTGTCTTAAAATTTTTTCTTCCAAAATTGAGAAGAAACGGAGAGAAATAAAATGCTCATAAGTAATATTTTAATAATGCATATATTATCCTTGAGATAAAGAAGACTAAAATTTTAATTACTTTTAGGTTTTAGGGTTGAAAAAACTTACCGTTTTTTATTCTTTAAATGTTAGAGTTGACCTGTGAATGATTATTTTGTTTTTAATTTGACATTAATTATATTTGTATGTTAGCATGTTTGTAGTCAATTCATGACTAATTTTTATTTTTCATACAGTGACAATAACCAGTGACATAACATAAGGCTTGTTACATACATATGGTATGAAATTTATACTACGTCAATGATGACTAATTTGTTTTTCGGTCAAAATTATGTTCTTCTTTAAGATCATACATCATAGTCTTTCTTAGAATTATTACAGTATGATACATAGGTATCTACGTAACCGATTGTATTTTTTATTTTTTTTCTGTTGAACTCACAAATAAGGGAAAGAAATGATACTTTCTTTTCTCTCTTAAACTTACAAACAAGATAAAGAAAATTTGTCTTCCATTTTCTTCTCTTTCTCTTCCCTTCCCTTCCCTTCCCTTCTCTTCCTTTCTTTTATTTTCTCTTCCTGTCAATAGCATATGACTCGATTTGGAAGCGAAGTTACCGCCTCTAAAACTCCTGCGTTGACCCCTCCAACGCTGCCGATGTCCACTCCTCCGACGGCAGCAGCCACCACAACATCAACGGCGAACAACAAGCCTTCATTCGCCACATCACCGCCGATCTCCTCCTCCTCGCCACCACTGCCACCCAAAACCCATCACCACCTGCTATTTAATCACCACCACCAGTCTCTTCTTCCATTCTTCAATATGGTGACAAATCTGTCTGTACGAGAGACAGAGAAAAAGAGAGATGGAATGAATAGAGAGGAAGAGTGGCAGATCCTATGAAAAAATATATATGGAAAGGAAAGAGAGAAAAAAATAAATATTGAGTGGTCAGAGACCGTTTTACCCCTGCTTTTATGTCTCATGGGCGCATCACATGACTATTTAACGGAGAGACTTAACTCTCGACTAACAGAACGACTTGATTGGAACAATATTGTAAGTCCAGTGATCATGATGGCACAAATTGAAATTCAATTACAGTAAGAAAAAGGGTAAATTACACACAGCACTCCTGAGGTTTGCCCTAAATTACACACGGACCCCCTATCTTTTTTAATTACTCTCCGTTCCCTGTGGTTTGTCACTATCTTACATAAAGTCCAGTTCCGTTAAAGAACCGCTAAGAAAAGTTAGGGCACCTTTCAATTATTATGATATTCCCAAAATGCCATCCTCTTCTTCTTCCTTACAACCCAATGCTTAGCCACTGCCGCCGCCTCACCACCGCCGCCAAAGGCTGATTCTCCTAATTTCTCGTACACACCGACGACCACTACCGGCAACTATCGCCTATCCAAACACCATCTTACACCAAACCCGCACTACCCATCAAGCACACACATACACACATCGGCGGCCGACACTTCGCCTCTTCTCTGAGACTCTCCCAACTATGCCCACCCTAATCTAGAGATATGGATAAGGCGATTGGGCCGATGATGTCAATGGCTGACAAAGAACATTATAATGCAGAAGAGGCGTCTGAATCAAGAAGAAGACCTAATCTCTCCTTTATTGGCTTCTCACAATTTCCACCAGTGATCAATAATCACGAGGCTGTTCTTTTTGTCGGCGGCTCAGGGAGGAGACGATGGGGCACTCGCCAGACTGTCACGAACCACGGGGTAAGACACCTGCTTGGACTCCTCGTCCACCTCGAACATCTTCGGTGATCAACCAGATCTGAACTGGAAGGCGAGGATCTGAATTGCATATAACACAAACACCGTAATCATGGATTACCGATTGGAGATGGCCTTGGTGCTTTTTGGCCTGGAGCTGGGCGAGCTCGACGAGGTGTTGTTCGAGCTAGGAGGCAAGGCGCGAGTGCTGTGATTGGAGGTACAGCAAACTCGGAGGAGAGGGAGACGTGCTTCTGCTCGAAGAGGGAGCAGGTTTGCTCGGCGGTGATGGAGGCGGCATCAGTTTGGGCCCTGACAGATCTGACACAAACACCGTCTGCACCAAGTCCATCCCCAATTGGTATGGCACCAATTTTTTCTCAGAGGAGCTGCCGTGGCAATGACCGTGATAGGGCGGGGGGCGCTAGCGGCGCTGCTTGCCTTGGCTTCGTGAGAGAGAGAGAGAGAGGGATGGGTAAATTAACTTGTTTCTCAGGGGTATTAGCATCATTTTCTTACTTCTGTTAATTCTTGAACGGAAAAATAAAAAAGTGTAGTTCAGTGTAATTAAAAAAGATAGGGGGTCCGTGTGTAGTTTAGGATAAACCTCAGGGGTGCCGTGTGTAATTTACCCCAAGAAAAAATGGGTCATAGTTCAGTAGCCATTGGTGCATTTTACTCTAACTACTTTATCTAGCCATTTTGAACAAGGCATTGCTCTATGCGAAGGGCCGTTGACCATGTCATACCAAATAGTATAAGAGCCACCTCTCAAAATTAGAGGTCGGGTTGGGTCGTCAAGTCATGTTGCTGGTGTGGGTGTGGTCCATATTGCTGAGCTATATATGTGTGACTGATGCCTTAACTAGGACGTTAAAGTATAAGAAGGGAATATTTTAATATCCCACGTTGTTATGGGATAGTTTCTAATTGACCGTATAAGACTTTATCTATAAAATCATGTGTACTAACTCTCTAGCCCTTTTAGAAGAGACATTGTTCTGTGTTGAGTAATGACCGGATTATTACAAGGTGAGTCTTACAATGACGATACATGGATATTGGGTCATTCACGAGGGATTAAGAGCACAGGCATAAGATAGTTGACTGTTTGAAAATATATACTCTAAATGTTATACGTGAATGGTTATGTGGTATCAATGTCATCAGTTGACTCTTCATGTGATTACACAATAGATAACATGATGCATCTTGTCAGTTACATGCTCATGACAGTACTGATTTCTCCAAAGTGCATAATGCATGGGTTATTGAAAAGTCATGATTTACACGGAAGTATCAGTTGAGGAAGTGCTTGAAGGTTTTCTTATGATTCCGTTGCCTTGAAACTGAAATGGAAAACTGTAACAACTGACCATTCGAGATCTCTATTAACTATTCAATATATCTTCTTTAAGCTTTATGCTGAAAGTTGGAGTGGCGGTTAGGTGTATACATGTGTACACTACATTAGTTTAGTTATGATTTTGTTAGTAAAGAAAGCGTTTAATTACACTATGTCTAACTATTAAGTGCGCAACCCAAGCTAGTCACAGTCAACAATGTACAAGCACCCTAGATAGTATTACAGGAGGCCACCGCATAGCCTAGGAGGGAGTTCGCTCCGTTGAATGCTCCATAATCTAAAGTCTTCCAACAATTGTTAAGAAGGGGCATTACATCTAAGTTTCTGCCTACCCCAACCTAGTAGTAATACCGAAAAGATACGATGTGCAAGCATTTTGCGCCTCAGGGGAATGGACACCCCACGGAAAGATGCATAACACTCTGACGCACCATACAAGACCTTATTGACAAGGTCAAAGTCTCTCTTCGCGCCTAGCCAAATATTCGAAAGGAACTATTGCCGCCTCACAGGGTTAATTATATTGATGATAGCCGGCCTCGTTATGGATCCGACTGTTTTCATTGTTGCAGCCAGTTTGGAGGTCAATTTTAGCATATGATTCTCTGCCAGAGTTTTATGATGTGGTTACATGCGAAGAATTGATGAAAGCCAAAGCCTTTACTGCCGAGGAAGAATATGACGAAGAGACAGGTTTTATGTTCCAACCTAATACAAGGATCCCACCTAACGAGGTCAGGCCGAGTGTACCAAGCCACACCCCAGCTGACTACATCTAACTCGTTGTTTTCTCAAGACACTCCTAATGATGAAGTCCTAAGGCAGTTGAGGAAAACCCAAGCCAACATTTCTATATGGGGTTTGTTGTCCACCACATACTCCCACCGTCAAGCCCTCATCAAATTACTTTGTAAGGCCCAAGTACTGATCCAAACCCAGTCAGAAGACCTATCCCAAGTGCTAGGGGCTAGACATTACAGGGTTTAACTTGACAGATCAGGACCAAGCCACAATGACCCGCTCCATATCACCGTAAGAGCCCTTGATAAAAGAGTTAATCCTCGTGGACAATGGTTCTACCTTAAATGTTTTTCCCATATACACTATTCAAGCCCTCGACATTGACCCCTCAAAATTTACCCCTTGTAACCAAGTCATTCGTGCCTATGAAAACACCCAAAAAATAATAATTGGTATAATTAAGCTCTCAATGACTGTGGGAACTGCTAGTTGTGATGTCCAATTTTAAGTGTTGGACATAACAGCCACACTTAACCTCTTATTGGGAAGGCCAAGGATAAATTCTATGGCGATTCCCTCTACATTGCACCAGAATGTCAAATTTGTCTTGGATAAGGCCATTTTCACCATAATGAGAGATTCACAATTACCACAGATCAGAAAGGTAGAGAAAGAAAAGGACAGTCTTCGGGTACCATATGACTCGTTAGATGTTCTGCTCAGTGGATTTAGAACGGATAGCCCAATTCAGTGTCTCGAATACGAAGAAGTTTGTCACAGAGAAAACCTCCTCACTTTTGCCCCTTACAACAACACGACCGCACTCCCTATGTGAGGAAATTTTACTACTTTCCCGAAAAAAGGCTTAGGCTGAATTTTAAAGGAATTTCAAGCTTCCCAGATATCAAGAACAAGAAGGACCAATTAGGCTTAGGATACAAGATGACAAAAAAGTAGAAAGCAGAAGCCATCTAAAAACTTGCCCAGGCCAAGAAGGACAAGGAAAGCAAGAAGCGCATGAACATAACCAAGGTCCTTACCATGAACAGATGCTTCATCAAGGAAGGAAGAATGGGCCCTTCTTTTGATTTTCAGAGCCAGTTTATAGTGTCAAGACTAAGAAGCAAATTAAAAGATGGAAGATATTCTGCTAATGCGAGTGGGTCAAAGACAAAGAGATGTCAATTCTATTTGAATCAGGTACCAAAGAAGTTTCCAATTGGATTGATTTGATAGAACCAGAAGTGATGACAGCATGCTTCATAGTTATGCTTATCTCAGTGCTTATCTGCGAAGTGGATGACTAGATCATGGACCCAACAAACTTAATCACTCTAGCCCAATGCAATGTAGATTATTAAATGATCAAGTACAAACTGCTGATTATGGAAAAAGTACAGACGGGGGACCTATTGCCAAAGATGCCCCAAAACCAGAAGACTTGGACGTTTATGTCACCAGAAAAAAAAAATGATGCTACAATTGAGCATATTATCTTGGATGGGTTCTTATTTCTTAATAAAAATAAAAAAAATAGCACACAAACAACAAATGACTATACAATTATTATGCAATAAAATTGTAATAATGATAAAGCTTATTCATAAATCTGATAGCTGCAAAGGATTTAAAGCTAAATACTAAATATATCAATGTATCTAGAGGTATACAAATATAATTTTGGATGTGATCCCTATTTTTTAATTATTTAATTTCACAGGAATTATATAAGGGTTATATGAGGAAGCCTTATGTAATGTGAAAACTAATTCTAAAACTCTAATTATACGAATTTTTTAGGATTTGATTTTGACTATTATGCTCTAAAAACTTACTTTCTCATATAAAGACAAAAAATCATATATCTAAAAATTTAAATTATAGATATTTAGAAGGAAAAAAATGATGTTACAGTTAATTTAAGTTTATAAATCTAAATTACTATTGTGTTCTTAATTATCTTGGATGATGTCTTATTCTTGATAAGTTAATTTGCATATCAGTAAGCCTTATAATTAAAAAAAATTATTCTAAACATTCTAAAAACTCTAACTAATTAATGAACTAACTTATTAGGACTTAATTTTAACTATTGTATCTTTAAAAGCATTTTCTAATATGAATATGAAAATGTATATATAAAAAACAAAAATAACATATTAGATTTAAAAGAGGGAAAAAATGATGTTACAATTGAGATTGAAATAAATATAATTTAACAATTGATTCATATTTATTTATTTTAATATATACTTACCATATCGATGTAAAGATTTATCAAATATAATACGGAGTATATAGCTTTTAGAATCCTTTTGGTAATAAAAATTGACCATCTTTTTTTTAGTGGGACCACACGACTAACAAATGATTGTCTAATTATTATCAATTAAAATTGTAATAATGATAAATCTTATTCATAAATCTAATAATCGAAAAGGATTTAAGGTTATATACTAATTTTTGTGTATCTAAAGGTATGCAAATATTATTTTAGATATGATCCATATTTTTAAGTTTATTTAGTTATGAAGGAACTATGTGAGGACTATATTAGGAAGCCTTATATAATTTGACAATTAATTCTAAAAATATATATACTAATTTATTATGATTTAATTTTAACTAGCGTGTCCTTTAAACTAACTTTATCATACGATTATAAAAAAATCATGTATTTAGAAAACAAAAAACATATGAGATTTAGAAGAAAAAAATGTTACAGTTAATTTAACTTTACTATAATGTAATAAATATGTGTGTGTGTGTGTGTGTATATATATATATATATATATATATATATATATATATATATATATATATATATATATATATATGGGAGCTGATCCGTTGATAGCGCTAGAAAAATGGGGTATTTTGCTAGCGCGATCTAACCGTCCATCCTGAAAGATGGACGGTCCAGATCGCGATTTTTTCCAAAACTGATCGCCGTCCGCCATACAGTCTCGCGGACGGGATTTTTACCTTTTTGCCCTCCTCCCATGTCCGCGAGACAGTCTCGCGGACGACTTTCGGTTCCTGACATGTGTCAGGAAAAAGGCGTCCGCGAGACAGTGTAGCGGACGCCCTCTCGGCTGACACATGTCAGGACCTGTCCGTCGGTCACCTATAAAGTCTCCTGTCAGAGCCCCGAGAACTGTTCCCCTTGGTATCTGTGACGTCAACAGTGTCCTGTTTGTGGGAGCTCTCCAATGTAGCGGACGGCGTCCCTTCGTCCACTCTCTCCTGCTATAAATATTAATCAGATCGGGATATATATTATTGTAGCGGACGGCGTCCCCTCTCTCTCTCTCTCTCGAACATCTAACCCAAGCCGCTACCCCATCTACGGTGACCCACATCTCCGGTCACCCACATCTCCGGCGACACCACCGTCCTCCCCTCAACGCCGATCTCGATGGCTTCTGGATCGGAGACCACCTACGCCTACGATTTTATTGGCAACTTGCACCTGGTAGGCAAACACTTTTTCAAAGTCATGATGCCGGGATTTGAGCATGAACTTGTAGGCTATCCCTCTTTCTCTTTCTCTGTATTTTCGTGTGTTAAAAGTTTGATCTTTTGTTTTTCTTAACCAAAACTAACCTATTTTTTGTATTGTGTTTGGTAGGACATACCGGAAGCATTTACCAATCAATTTACAACAATTCATGATAGTGCAAGATTATATAGCCGCAAGGGGGCATGGCAGGTTGAAATCAAGCTGAAGCCCGGCCGATCCCAAAAAAAGGAATTCGCAGAGGGTTGGAACGTCTTCGTGCGCCAGCATGGCCTCGAACTCGGGGACTTTGTAGTGTTCGAACACCTTGGGTGGTGGGATTTTCAAGTTGTAATCTTTGATCGGAGCGCTTGTGAAAAACTTTCGTACCCCATTTGTGAACCATAGTTTATTATAATAAAAAAATTTATGTTCTTGTTTATTATGTTTCCAAATTTTTTCTTGCTTAATTGTGCCTTTTTTTGTTGCCTTGATATATTGAGATCGTTGATTGTGAATCGTACATTATTTTTTGGAAAAATTGAGATTGTTGATTCCGTCGCTAAAACAAGTCTTCGGCGTCAGTTTATTAAAATAGCATTAACCTACTATGTCGCTAAAACAAGTCTTCGGGGCCAATTTATTAAAACTGCATTACGGGCGCCAATTTATTCCAATTTATTACATTACGCTACATTGTATAGCTCTATATATAGCGCACAACAAAGTCCAGCTCTACAATATAGCGGATATAAGGCCTTCGCTTAGGCCGGGGTTCGGGAAGGTCGGAACTAAATGTTTGGTCCGTGCCAACCATTTTCTGGACCCGGAACTAAATGTCTGGTCCGTGCCAACCATTTTCTGGTCCAACACTATTTTTTTTATTTTCGGTATGTATATCCGCGATACTATATAGCGGACAGTCTATCAGCGATGCTAAGTAAAGTGGACGTAGAGAAAACAAGCGGACGTAGAGAAAACATCCAAAAAAAACTAAGTGTTGGAGGGTATTCTGCGGGGCCGTCCGCTACATAGTATAGCGGACGTAGAGAAGACAACCAAAAGAAAAAAAAAACTAAGTTGGAGAGGTGGGTATTCTGCGGGGTTGTCCGCTACATAGTATAGCGGACGTAGAGAAGACAACCAAAAAAACTAAGTGTTGGAGGGTATTCTGCGGGGCCGTCCGCTACATAGTATAGCGGACGTAGAGAAGACAACCAAAAGAAAAAAAACTAAGTTAGAGAGGTGGGTATTCTGCGGGGCTGTCCGCTACATAGTATAACGGACGTAGAGAAGACAACCAAAAAAAAAAACTAAGTGTTGGAGTGGGTATTCTGCGGGCCGTCCGCTACATAGTATAGCGGACGTAGAGAAGACAACCAAAAGAAAAAAAAACTAAGTTGGAGAGGTGGGTATTCTGCGGGGCTGTCCGCTACATAGTATAGCGGACGTAGAGAAGACAACCAAAAAAAAAAACTAAGTGTTGGAGTGGGTATTTTGCGGGGCCGTCCGCTACATAGTATAGTGGACGTAGAGAAAACAACAAAAGTCTATCGTCCGCTATACTATATAGCGGACAAGGAACAGACTGGTGTCATCCGCGATACTATATAGCGGACGGCAAATATATATTGTATAGCGAACGGCAAATATATATATTCAAACCCAAAAGAAAGTCCTAACTTCGACACTCTTCTCCGTTCTTCCTACTCACAAATATTCCCAGCGGCGTTGGCAAGCAGATCTGCGCAATTTCTTCATAAGAGCAGCTTTAATACCCTAATAGATCACGTAAGTTCACAAAATCAATCCTTTACATGTTTCTAATCTATAGTTGTGATCAATATTGCGTTTTATGCGTGGTTTTGATTATGCATTGAGCATGTGCTAGCGATGATGAGGATTTATATATGTATGTATTTGTTCATGTGCTAGCGTTTGTAAAATCCGATTCCATAGTTTCAGTTGCAAAAAATGGAATTTATCCCTGGACCAGAAGATCCATCCGTGTTATACGACCAAGCCAACCATATCAGTACGCTCATATGGGATGGTGGAGTAAGATACATTATTTATCAACTTTCTTATTATTACGAACGTTGTTTTACCGTTCATTTTGCTTAAATTGTATTTATTAATAATTCGTAGGAAAGAGAACTTCTCACCACCGTAGAAGTATCTCGCGAGTTCACGAGATGGAAATTGAACAAGTCCCAGAAAAGGATACTGCGTGGAATTGGGTTTGGGATTTTCACGCATGGGCAGATCTTTCAACAGCTTGACCGGGCCTTGATAGGTGCCCTTGTTGAGAGGTGGAGAAGTGAAACGAATACGTTTCACTTCCCGCTCGGAGAGATGACGATTACCCTAGAAGATGTAGGGTTCATCTTGGGGTTGCCGGTGACGGGGCGGCCGGTAATTGCTCCTCCGTCAGACGCAACGAATAAGAGAACAGCGCGAGACTTCTTCACTTCGATACCCCAGGATCAATTTAGCACTGGTGGTATAAAGTTGAAGTGGTTGGTAGATACCTACGGGGTTTTGCCGGAAAACTATACGGGCCGTGAGCTTGTGGTGTACACAAAGGCCTTCCTCTTGTGGGTGATGGGGGCAATTTTATTCCCAACGACGTCGAAGAACACGGTCAGCGTGAAATATTTACCGTTGTTGGGTAACCTGTCGGAGGTTGGGGATTATGCCTGGGGTGCAGCGGTTCTTTCGTATCTGTACCGAGCATTGCACAAGGCAACGAGGCCCAACTCCAAAGCCATATGTGCATGTCTCTCGCTATTGCAGGTATATCATATAAATCATGTCTTCGTTATTGTGTTTTATTTTTGTTGAATCGACGATATAAATATAATTTTTTGATGTTCTCAGGTGTGGTCTTATGAACACCTTGCTCCCGGTGCACCAACGCGTAGGGATGGAACCGATAAAGTCTGGCCTCGGTTGTGTGCTTGGGAGTACAGCCGGAGGGCTAGCCACTACAAGAGGAGAGTCGATCCCCATCACAACATTACGTACTATCGAGGGGAGTTCGACCGTCTATCTCCGGGCCAAATGCGTTGGGCACCGTACATACGTTTGGCGCGACGGGTGGGAGAGTCGTTCGTCTTCACGCTCTCCGGGTTGCAGCGCACACCCCTGATCCATTTCGAGGTCGCAGAGTGGCAGCTGCCCGACCGAGCAATGCGCCATTTTGAGTTGGAGCAGGGTTTGCCAGTCGATGCCCCGGATATGAGGGTTAACAGGAACCCACCGGATGTCGGAGTGTTTGGCACCGCCAATGCGTACGAATTGTGCGCGGCCGAAATAGAGCTTTGGACTTCTTGGCAGGACACACTGGCGGCCATCGTCTCGGAGCCAGACCCCGTTATCAGCATCGATCAGTACGATGAGTGGTACTACCGCATCACGCGGAGGAGAGTAGCCCCTGTAAACTTTGAACGTGGGGAGAGGTATGCGCCTAGGGGTCAGATCGATGAGCGTATGGCATACAATCTCGTAAGTTGCCCAACAAGTCTGACTTGAACCAAATTAGTTGAATATAAATGTCTGATTGAAGTTACTTAATTTTTTATCTCTTTGGATGTAGGTTAATGCCTCGCTTGCATTCTTCCAGAAGTTGAGTGAGCGGAGGGATCTGGTGAGCGCAATGGGCGAGGATCTTTGCCAACAGGCTGCGACATTGGCTTTAGGCTGCGGGAATTTTTTGCGCCAAGCATCGGGACAGTCTTCGGGAGTCAGCCCGGGAATGGGTTATACGGGCGTCAGCCAGGGATACGGTGATCCCTCTGGACAGGCTTCAGGGGTGAGTCAGGGAGTTGGTGGTACCTCTGAAGCGGGGATGGGACAGGCTCAAGCGTCGTGGGGCGATTACAGCGGCCCCTCCTTCAATTTGTTCCCGGAACCCCTCTCTCAAGTCACGCAAGACTGTCCTTTCGGAAACTACGGTTTCTCCGAGGCACTGCCCATTGTCCCGTGGGCGGGACCAGTTGGCGGCCCCGAAGGGGAATATCAGCCGGCCGAAGAAGGAATTGGAGGCCAATATCCCCCGATCGACCCCCGAGGGCAATATCCGAAAGGGCATCCAGCCAGGCCCCTAAAGCCGCATAAATGCGATCTAATCCGAGCCCGTTATTTTAGCGGGGCCCCCCAAGACGGAGCGTCGTATGACGTGGATCACCCGGAGGGCTTGGATTACAATGCCTCGTGGACAGAGATCGCCTCGCTGGCGCCGGGAGTTTGGTTAGACAGCGGTGTCATCTCGCACTACGTGCAAATTCTGAGGCGAAGGTGTCGGGAGCATCCAAACATCGGTCCGCGCGTGTTTATCTTGGATGCTTTTTTTCATCAGCTCCTAGTACAAGAGTGGCACGACTGGGGCAATGCAAGGAAGGGGAAGGGGAGAACCATGGCCCAGTGGAAACCGTCCCCTAACCTACAAGCATATCTTGCTAGGGATAGTCCAGTGAGCGCAAGTGTTGCCGACGTGTTTCTAATCCCCTTTTTAGGGAATGCCCACTGGTACTTGGTTTGCTACGAACCATTACAGAGCACGGTTTCAGTCGTCGACAGTCTCTACGATGATACCGACGTGATGCCTGTGATTGATATGTACCGAGGCATAGGCCAGTTGGATGCCATGGTAAGATCCTGTTTCCTTCTTGTTGTAACTTGCATATTATAAAACTGATTAATCTTATTTTGCTAGCTATGTTTAATGCTTATTATGTTTCTCGCAGAATCTTTTTGCTGCCCTGGTCAATGGTAGGCGTCGGGAGAAGGTATCGCGCAGGCCGGACCTCATTTTCCGATTGAAGAGGAGTAGGCCCAAGCAACATAATTCCTCGGACTGCGGCGTCTTCCTCTGCATGTACATGGATTACATTTGCCGGTCTGAGAGCCTCAAGAAGACTGTCTGGAGCGAAGAATGCATACAAGACTTTAGGTATAGGATTGCTTGGCAAATTATGAATGGCCGGCCTAGAGCTATTAGGTTTATTGTAAATCCGTGTAAGGAACATCATTCCCGCGAGAGATGATGTTCCCCAATTCACATTGTAACGTTACAACACTTTTTTAAAAAAATTTATTGAATGCGATTGATTTTTTTCATTTTTCCCAAACGGACAGGGGTCTCAGGATTTGATGTGTCTTTACCAGTTTACCTGTGGGACTGGACTAGTGGCTCTTTCTCCCGAACCAGATGAAGATGAAGAATTAGAAAATTTTAAACAAAATCGTATTCAAGCTCATTAAATTGTAATTTAATCTATCTGTTTTGTAAATATTATTGACCGATATGATTTAACGGTGGGAAACCAAGTGTTGGATATCTGTCCGTTGGATATCTGTCTATCTGCAGGGCAAGTGTTCAAAAAATAACTAAGTGTTCGATAATCAGTCTTTCTGCGGGGCCGTCCGCTACATAGTATAGCGGACGTAGAGAACCAAAAAAAAAACTAAGTGTTGGAGAGGGGGGTATTCTGCGGGGCCGTCCGCTACATAGTATAGCGGACGTAGAGAAGACAACCAAAACAAAAAAAACTAAGTGTTGGGGGGGTATTCTGCGGGGCCGTCCGCTACATAGTATAGCGGACGTAGAGAACCAAAAAAAAAAAACTAAGTGTTGGAGAGGGGGTATTCTGCGGGGCCGTCCGCTACATAGTATAGCGGACGCAGAGAAGACAACCAAAACAAAAAAACTAAGTGTTGGAGAGGTGGGTATTCTGCGGGGCCGTCCGCTACATAGTATAGCGGACGTAGAGAACCAAAAGAAAAAAAAAACTAAGTGTTGGAGAGGTGGGTATTCTGCGGGGCCGTCCGCTACATAGTATAGCGGACGTAGAGAAGACAACCAAAAGAAAAAAAAACTAAGTGTTGGAGAGGTATTCTTTAATACCTTAGGTTTCTAATGTTGTGCTGCGCAGTGTAGCGGACAGTGTAAGAAATCACATATAAAAAAATGATTGTAAAGGTTATTACAAACGAGTCATTACTAAAATATTATTACAAAATGTCCGACAGGTTTGATGGCTCATAAAAGATTATTACAAAAATATTCAGTACACTAAAGTTCCACTGCAGCTTGTTCGTCCTCATCCTCGGCATCATCTTCTTCCCCGTCTTGCAAAGGCACTGGACTTATCCCCAGTGCCTTGTAATGGTTCCGCTTGTCGTGGTCGGTCATTTTGTTGCACAATGCACACCTTCTCAGCTTTTTTGGTTGAGTTGCCGTCTCAATAGAGCTTTTCATCCGCGTAGATCTCTTGCGGCCTTTCGTTTGCGATATAATTGGATCCGAAGGCCGGATATCATTGTCGTCTCCCTCCCCCGGCTCGTCATCTTCTGATCCCGTCGTAGGCTCGGTGTCAACCGCATTGCTGACTGAAGCTGCTTCCAATTGGTCGACGATGGGCTCTTGCTGCTGAGCTACCTCGAGGAGATGTTTATATCCGACCATTGTAGCAGCACCCTTTACGGACAAACGGGTGAACATCGTCACCAGATGATTATACCGCAACGTCTCTGATTCTTCAAAGTCAGTATACGGGTGCTCCGGAAAGGAAATGGTACCGTGCAACCTGTTTGCACCTTTCGTCCACCGTGGCAGGACGTATTTATCGGGGATTGTCCTGATATTCTTCTGTGTGAAAAACCGCAGAATGTGTCTACACAGGATGCCATGGAACTCAAACTTCTTGCAAACACATGTCACCGAGTCCGTCAATGTGTCGTGGGTCACCGTATAAATTCTGCGCAGCTTCTCAGGGACGAGGTCATTCACGAGCGAATAAACCTTGTACTCACGCGACGACTTTTCTGCCACCTTGTATATACTGTATCGGCCCGATTTTTGCAGCTCTACTTGGTATAGCAGGAAGATCTCCTTCGTATAGACTTTGGCACCGTTCAGCTCCAGCGGGGTCTCAAGCAACCTTCTCCTTTGCTTGTACGTGGTTGCAAAGTCTGCAGCCCTTTCTTTCACGAACAACGACGCAACCGCTTTTTGTGCAGATGTGACGAAACTCTTCAAATTGGTAGCTGTACCCACATAACTATCGAACGTGGCATTCATAGATTCACTCCTGCCCGTCGTTTTCATGCCCGCAGAAAAATGACTTCTCGTGTAAACGCCAATCCATTGCTCTTTGAGCCCGTACAAGTGCTGGAGCCACTCGTTGTCTTGCAATGAGTAATCCCGAACAAGCTTTTCCCACCTCTCCTCGAATTCCTCAATCGTTAATGACTTGAGGACGCATTTGTCAAAATCCTGTTTAAAGTCTGGATACTTTGCGTACATGTGATGCAGACGTTCCGGGTATTTGTTGCTTATGTGCCAAGTGCACAAGTTGTGTCGAGTATCTGGGAAGACGGTAGCAATAGCCTTCTTCATTGCCAAATCTTGATCGGTGATGATAACAGTCGGTGCTTTGAAGTTCATTGCTTCCAGCCACACCCTAAACAACCATTCAAAAGAACTCTCGCTCTCGTCCCTTAACAAGGCGAACCCGAACAGGATGGAGTGATAATGATGATTGACGCCCGTGAAAGGAGCGAACGGCATCGAGTACTTGTTGGTACGGTATGTGGTGTCGAAAGTCACGACATCCCCAAAATGCTTATAAGCTAGCCTCGAACGACCGTCGACCCAAAAAATTGTGCTAACTCGATGCTCGTCGTCAAGTTTATAGTCGAAGGTAAACTGCGGGTCCTCCATCTGCATCCGTTTCAATAGGCTCATTGTCGCTTGCGCATCATTGAGGTCATACGCGGCTCGTCTATGGGTTCGGACCGCGTTACGAACGTCTGTCGTGTTAAAGTTTAAATTTTGAATTCCCCCAGCCTGTTCAGCAAGAACATTAATCATGTCGGTAGGTCCTAGCCGCGCATCGCTCATTGTGTGAATTAGGCTCCTCGCGACCTTACCCATCTTCTTGTGTTGATGCATCTGACTCACCTTAGAAGGGGTTACTAACGGGTGATTGTGTGCCAGTTCCAGGCTGGTAATAAGCCAATGATCTTGTTTGGCTTTATAGCTTACGAACATCTTGACCTGGCAATTCGTGCGCGCAAAGCAATCCCGTCTTCTCCGCGCATACCCTATTTCGTCATCATCACTGTCATCGTTGCCTACGCGTGTCTCATTTTGCACTGGGTTTCTGCCCCTATGACACTCGTATAAGCGAGAGCATATCCTTTTCGATACGCTGCTTGTTCTTGTAGTTTTTATTCTAATGCCAAAACCAACCCTCAATGAATACGCTCGAAAACATTCTCCAGCTTCTTCCAACGTTTGAAAGGTTCGTCCTAGATACGGATCACTAGCATCTACGGGGGTGCTGGAGCTCGACACGAAATCAGACATTGTGAAACAAGACCTATGTAGAAATAGAATACGCTTATTATCTCAAAATTATCTTGACGAATAGACCGATTTAGGATACCATATACATAATCTCAAAAGTGTCTCCCATTTTGCTAATTATATATTTACTGAACATAACAAATTAAAATTACTAAGATAAACGGTAGCAAGATCACAAACTTACCTTGCTTGAGTGATGCTTGAACCAAGTGTTACTCGAAGCTTGAAGGGTGCTGAAAATGGAAGCAAGTGAATCTGAAGCCCGCAAAAATTTTGCTGAAAGAGCCGAGAATTAGGGAGACTTTCTAGGCGACCAACGGGACAGTTCTCGGGGCTCTGACAGGAGACTTTATAGGCGACCGACGGGACAGGTCCTGACATGTGTCAGCCTAGAGGGCGTCCGCTACACTGTCTCGCGGACGCCTTTTTCCTGACACATGTCAGGAACCGAAAGTCGTCCGCGAGACTGTCTCGCGGACATGGGAGGAGGGCAAAAAGGTAAAAATCCCGTCCGCGAGACTGTATGGCGGACGGTGATCAGTTTTGGAAAAAATCGCGATCTGGACCGTCCATCTTTCAGGATGGACGGTCAGATCGCGCTAGCAAAATATCCCATTTTGCTAGCGCTATCAACGGATATATATATATATATATATATATATATATATATATATATATATATATATATATATATATATATGGAGCTGATCCGTTAATCGCGCTAGCAAAATAGGAGAAGTTGCAAGCGTAATCTGGTCATCCATCCTGAAAGGATGGACAGCCCAGATCTTTTTTTTCGAAAGCTATCAGTTGTCCACTATATAGTGTAGTGGACAGATATTTTTACCAGATTGCCCCTCCTCCTTCGTCCGGTACATTGTATGGCGGACAACTTTTTTGTCCTGACATGTGACAGTCAAAAAGTCGTCCGCTACACTGTGTAGCGGACAACTTTTTGACTGACTCGACTGACACACAGCGCCTAATTCTCAGTTCGTTTAGCATTTTCATCTCCTTGAGATTCACTTGCTTCCATTTTCAGCTCCCTTCAAGCTTCGAGTAGCACTTGCTTCAAGCTTTAATCAAGCAAAGTAAGTTTGTGAATGGTTAACACTTGATAAAGTATAATGTTTTTTTGGATGAATATATAGTTGTCTTTGGAATTTATCACTATATTCATCAAAGTAGTTTTAATTTGTGATGTTTAAGAAATTAATTTGTTAACTTCAAACAAATTTATTATACTTAAATTCTAATTTTTTGAAATTCGTATGCTCACCTACTATGTTTTTTCAGACTATTTGATTGATAATATGATGATTGATTTTTATTATTCTCGGGTTACTGATATAGGTTATGATGAATTAATCAACTCGATTAATGATGAGTCACGCCTAATGGACCCATGAGAGAAAAAATATTTAAAAGAAATGATGAAAGAAATTGAAAATCGAGAATCTAGTCGTGTCAAGCCAGTGGCTGAAGAACAATCAAAGTCAACATAGGCTCCCCCGAACATATAAAAGAAATCAAAATAAGGGCTAGTCTAGATAAGAAAGAGAGAGAAGAAATCACTTCACTACTTAGGAAATTTATTAATGTATTTGTTTGGTCATATAGTGACATGCCGGGTATAAAACCATCAATCGTGGAGCACCATCTGCCTACCCTGCCTGAAGCCAAGTCTCTCAAACAAAGACTCTGCAAATTGAGGCGAGAGTGGTCTCTTAAGGTTAAGGAGAAAGTGATGAAGTTACTCCACATTGGATTCATCAGAGTGATCGGGTACCCTACTTGGCTAGCAAACATCGTACCCGTTCCCAAGCCTCTGAACAAGTCTGGATGTGCGTCGATTACTGAGACCTAAACCGAGCTTCTCCTAAAGATGGATTTCCTCTGCTCATCATAGATAATTCAGCCGAGCATGAGTTACTCTATTTTGTATATTATTTTGCAGGGTACAACCAGATAAAAATGGCTCCCGAGTATCACGAGAAGAAAACCTTCACAAACCCCTGGTGTATCTTTTGTTACACCGTGATGCCTTTTAATTTGAAGAATGTCAGGACTACAAACCTGTGATACCCCGAAAAATTCTAAAAATTATTCTAACCGTGAGTTTGATTAATTAAGGGGTGTTATTTTTATTAAGTAGCAATATGTTGGTGATGATTAAGTGTTAGGAAGCTAAATAGGGGTTAGTGTGGTCTTGGGGGTTAAAATGTAATCTGAGAAAGTTAAGGGGGGACAAAAATGTAATTTTAAAAAATATGATGAACGGATGCATATGCTATTAAGTAACGTCATTTTTTATGTTGAGTGGGTGTTAGGAAGTGGAATGAGGGCTTAGGGTGATTTTGGGGTAAAATTGTAATTTCCCAAAGTCGAGGGGTCAAAATGTAATTTTAGAAACTTGAGGGGCCAAAGGGCAAAATTTGAAACTTTACAAAATGTGTCATAACCTGAGGGAAACAGGCCATGCACGATGGCCACCTCCTGCTTACTATAATCTGAGTCATGGTTAGGAATTATAGAGTATTTGGGATAAGCTTATGAGAAGGGAATTATCAAGAAAAAAAACTTTGGGGTGCAAAATTAAAATAACCCAAACTGAAGAACATGAAGAACACGCATTGTAGCAGCTACGGGAAGGAGGAAAAAAAGAGAAGAAAAGAGGAAGAAGAAGGAAAGGAAGGGAAGAAATGGGAAATCCAAACCGTAACGGGTTATGATTTTGAACCAAATTCGTGGAAATTGAATGAATTTATATGAGTTGTATATATATATATATATATATATATATATATATATATATATATATATTTCCAAATTCGGTTGAATAATCTGATTGGGATAAAGGAATGATGATGAAATCTTGTTGGAATCATGGATATAAGACCTAAAACAATAAAGAAAGGGAAAAAACGAATTAGGGTTTGAATTGGGTTGATTTCAGTGACGTATGTGTGTGTTTTAGTGTGCGTCCTACATCCTTGAAGACTTAACTCGAATTGTTGGAGCTTAATTGGATGTAATTACATAAACCAAATTGATTTGGAGCTTGAAAGTATGGAAGGCAAGGGAATTAGGACATGTAAGTGTAAGAAAAATGGAAGTCCATGTGAAAATTAAGGAAGAGTAAACCCAGGTATACTGCTGGTTCAGGGAAGAAAAAGGTTGGTGGGTGTGTTCAAGGTGTGATAGTGTGTGTTTGAATCTGAATAGTAACTTGTAATTGTCGCTAAAGATGAAACCTTAATAACCAGGTTTTAATTTGAATTTTTAAAAATCGTTACGGTCATATTTAGCCAAATTATGAAGAATACACCCAAGATATTTTTAGGATACCTACCTCGTGGAAATATTTCAAATTTTTTCGAAGTCAGGAAGGGGGTTAACCGCTTCGAGAACTTTAAAACTTGGTAGTGGAATTTAAAATACCAAACTAGCGCGGTTTCACGCGAAAGTTTGATGGGTACCCTAGGATGTTGGTAAGTTCTATTTTTCAAGATTTTAGATCATTCCAAAGTTGTTAGCTATTTTTGGCCGAACAGGCTTTTAAGCGCTCGGTCTGAATATCGTTTCAGAATTTTTGGGCAAAATTTTTTTAAAATACTTTTTAGCTCAAAAATGAAACCAGGAAGCTGAAAATAGTGTTTTAAAGCACTTTTGAGATTTTTTTGATACTGCGAACCCTCAGGGGCATTTTGGTAATTTACTACCCGGAGAGAGGTATTTTGGTTATTTTCCAGGTAAAGTTTTTTAAAGGAATTTTTAACCCGAGAAGGGTTGTAAAACACCTAGAAGGTTGTTCTGAAAGCTGATTCGGGGCACTACAGTGATAGTGAACTCCCGGGACATTTCGGTAATATGTCGCCCAGAGGGGGTATTTTGGTAAATTTTTCTATAAAATGTTTTGAAGGACTGTTGGTCTGGGAATGGGTGTAAGACATTCAAAAATTTATTTTTAAGGGGTTTTGAGATGTTAGTTGGGGCGATGGCCGCTAAGGGGTATTTTGGTAATTTCACCTAAACTGGGTGGTGTTTTGGTAATTTTTTCCCTTTAAAATTTTTGAGGGACTATTTGTTGTATAAATGTTGTAGTACATCCAAAAGGTAAAATTAAAGCTGTTTTGGGAAATTGGTGGTGTAGCGGCCCTTAGGGAGTATTTTGATAATTTGTCATGTTGATCCCAAATGTCAGGGAACACATGTAATCCAATGTTCGGAGTGTGAGAAGTGAGGAATGGTGTTAATATGTTGAAATAGTGAGATAGTGGCTATTGCTAATATGTTAGTAAGCTTGGTTAAGGATCCAATTATTGGATAAGAGTAACAAACTATCGTAAGACGTTATAAATGATTTAATAGGAAGGGGTAGAATTGGTAGAGCGTATGTGTTGAATGATGACTAACGAGCAGAGTAAGATTTTACTAGGTGATGCAGCTCGTTGCGATTATAGATTGCGAGTTTCTTCGGCTATAAGCCAATCAGGTAAGGACAATGCAGTTCTGATATGCTAATTCATTGTTCGATTAGCATGCCATGTTGATGACGTGTTGTTGAATTCTTCTTGATATGATTGGACACCGGTAGTCATTATGACCGGTATATGCATATTTGAATTGTGCTGTTGAGGACTTAGGATAAAATAAATTCCCTTGGTCCGCCTGTTGATGGAATTTAGCGAGGATAATGGGTGTCCTAGTATGCTATGATTTAATTCAATTACCATACCCGTAGTTGATGATGATGTTGCGTAGGGGTTATCGTGTGGTTGTGGTGAGATGTCAGCAGTCATTGATAGCCAATATCTCTTCTCTTTGAGAACACCATTGAGGACTTGTGGCACACTTTTCTTGAGTCCGCCCTATCGTTGATGATGTTGATGTTGAGGTCATTGCATGTTGTTGTGAAATGCCGGTACTTATTGGTAGTCGACATTTCTCTTATGTAAGAATGTTGTTGAGGGCTTACGGTAATCTTCTCCTAAGTCCGCCCTGTTGATGATGTTACGTTGATCTCTTGTTGTTAGTTCTAAACACCGGTTGATCTTCTGATTTGGTATTCCTTGTTGAGGACATAAGGTGGAATAAAGTTTCCATTAGTCTGCCCGTTGATGAAGCCTTGTTAGTTGGCTGTAACATAGTTAGGGAAAACACTCTAAATGAGTTCCCTGCTTGTTGACAGTGTCTCTTCTATTTACTTGAGACTGAGATGAACATCCCATAAAATGGGACATCAATATGAGGGGCATGGCCTGTGAAATATGATCACTGGCAAATAGGATGTAAGGCGTGCGAGTCGAGTCTGTCATGTCTGATCGAGTCTGGTCTGTCGTGTATGAGTTGCATTGCATTTGATTTTCTTTCGATGTTAATAATTTGAATGACTTGTATTTCGTTGATGTTTATCTTTTCAATTTCCTATTTTAGTGTTCACTTGCATAATCAGTCAGTCAGTCTTGTCCATGAGGAGGTGGCAATAATGTTGTTCTCTTGTACCTTGAAGCCACTCAGTCTAGAGAAAGAAAACATAGTTTGACAATTATGCTGATGTTGAAAATTATTGGAGCTCTTGATTCATTGTTGTCGTTGAGATGATTATTATTCCTTCGAGTCTCTTAAATCATTTATACGTGATACTACTCGTGTTGTCTTTACTGGGCAATTTGCGCTCATTCCTATGTTGTATTGTGCAGGCTATAAGGTTGATCAAGGAGAAACCTCTTCAAAGGGAAAGGAAAATGAAAAGGAAACAAGCTAGAAATGTTGAGCAAAGTGATCAGTGGTGTGAGGTAAGATAAGCTAGAAATGGTGAAATAACGATTGAGTTACGAGATAGATTGATAAGAGTCACACGACTACCGTCGTATATTAGGTTGTAACCATTCATGTTTTTTAAAGATCTGAATGTCTTCCACTGCAATATGGCGTATGTTTGTAAGAAAATTTTCTATAAAAATGCAATTTGAAGCATCTATTAATGATATATGAGTTTAAGGATGTAGTTGCTCTGTATTCAGCACAGGGTTTCGAAAGTGATTATGGTTGATAACTCAGCCCGGTGATGTCACCAGGGTTTAGGGTGCACAAGTTAGTATCAGAGCTTAGGCAAATGATTATGTAGACTTTTGAAGTGTCTGGTGGAAGGCCTAAATTGTCAATGAGAGAAGTAGAAGAATAATTTTGGTGATTTGGCTGAACCAGGAGGATGGTTAAGATATGTGGGTCGAGGTTGGGTAAGTCATATATATTATGACCTCAGCATTCTGGCTATTGATGCTAGAATAAAAGAAAGAGTTGGTTTACCTAGTTTTAGAAGAGTAGTTTGATGATGAAGAGATTGCGATCTCAGATCTAAAAAAAGGATCTTGATGAGGACGTATATGAGATGGAATTAAAGTGAAGGAACCGGATAAAGTTCCAGTAGGAATTGAAATAAGAGGACATGTTAAAGAGATGAATAAGGTTGTGCACTTTTATTGTGTAAACCTGGAATGAAGAAATAAGGAGCTGAGAGTGAGAATGAGTAAAGTTTTGATGGACTTTTGGAAGAGAAATTACTTCCAAGTAATGAGGAAAAAGGGACTGATCGACAAGTCAGTTCGAGTCCCAAATTAGCGATGTTACTAAACAATAGAGAGATTAAAAGTTGAATGAGAGGATAGGAAGTAAGTATCGAATTAGATATTAAGGGAGACAGTGGACGCCAGTATGAGGGTCACTTGAAAAATATGACATGTTATTCGTGATTGCCCTCCTAATAGGGCAATACCTAAAGACAGACAATAATTGATTCTAAGAGAGAGTCATTGAAGCCTGAAATTGTTAAAGGAGTGTTATGGCTTTTCTGAGGTTGATAAGGCGTACAAATAGGGGTGGAGTCCGCTTTTGAAATCGGACCTAAAGTTGTGATTGAGAAGGGGAAAGGTGATGGGGAACTAGTATTATATACATACTATTGTAGAAAAAGGTTGTTTAGTGATGAAAACCATTAGCTGTTTGAGGTTAATATTATGGTGTGCAATTTCAATTATCGTGATACTCCTTCCTCGGAAAGAGAGAAAGGGTTCCCCATTGAGAGGGGCCCTCAATATAAGTGATTATGGTGAATGTTGAGGATGCAGGTGGAAGGAATAAGCAGAGAGTTGTATTAGGTCAATAAGACCTTAAGAAAGAGCTAGTGAGACTTCTACAAAAAGATTGCGGGAGTTCCAACGGTACAACTGGTGGCTGCTATAATGACAACCCCAGTAAAAGGAAGTAAAGAATGTAGATCTTAGAACTTTCAGGATGCCCACCCGGGTAAAATCCCACGGAAGGGAAATGGTCTAGTGTAGACAACTGCATGAATTTGAGAGATGTAAAAGATAATTGAAATTACAAGATGTGGGAAAACGTTTCGTTGGTCTTATGTACAAAAGGAGTTTTAAGTTGTTGAGGACGGGCAAAACAAGTTGAGGTAGGTAGCTTATTTGGCCTGTGTTGCCCGGAATAGGCACAAGTAACATGTTGATGATAAATATTTTTGCTTAAGTTGTAGAGTAAGTTGGAGACACGTTTAGCATGCTAAATGGAAGGATAGAAAGGCAGAAAGGGATGTCAGGGAATTTGGTAAGTTCGCCTAATTGCCCTCATCAGACGATGACAGAAAAATGTGAAAAGTGGAACAAATTGGGTGAATTGGAAAAAAAATCCTTCAAAAAGGACAAGTAAGGAGTTCTAATGGGGAATTTCTATGAGATTAGTAGGAAAAACTAAGTGATGGAGGCAGAGAATGAAGAGGTATGGGAAGAAAGAAGGGTGCGAGGATGGAAAAAAGGTAGAATCCAGGGTTGAAACTGAAAAAGTAGGAAGAATTTAAGAAATGAGTACATGATAAATAGTCCGGACAAGTTCAGGATAAAAGGAGGAGATAGAAAATGTAGATAATACGGATTGGGGCATGAGGATACGAATTATATTAAGGCAATTACATAATGCCTTACATGTGTGAGTAAGCCTCTGAGCTAATGTTAAAATGAATCAAAGGGGACTGCTCCAAGTATTACCAGTCAAGGCATATTGTAAGAATGTGCTCTAAAGGAAGGTGATGGTCACTGAAAGCAAAAAGAAAAGAGGGGTTTGTGAGACTAGGTATCGATTATCAAAACTGAATAAGCTGACAGTCAGGAATAATTACTCATTGCCTGACCTAGAGGATATTTGGATCAATTGCAGGGTGCTAAGTGTTTTCTTTCTGTGATTGATCTTAGAATAGGTCATCACTAGTTAAGAATAAGGAAGGATAAAGTCGTCAAGATTGTCTTTAGAAACTGAGATAGGCATTTTGAATTCTTAGGAATGTCACGTGAATTGATTAATGCCCTTGTGGCGTCTATAATTTGATGAATCAAGTTTTTGAGAGCACTTGATCATTGTGTCGTTGCCTTATTGGTGACCTTATGGATGGTACAAAAGGCAAGGAAGAACTTGCGCAATGGCAAGTTTGACAAATTGTATGTCAAATTCAAGGAAGGTGAATTTTGACGTGAAAATCTGGGTATATGGGGTCGATGCGAAAGCAGGTTAAGAGATCGGGGAAAAGTTGAAAAAAGTGACAAATGGGGAATGACAAAAATTGGCGTTTGAGATGATTCCTAAGGTCAGTCAGAGGCTACCAAAAAGTCATTGAGAATTTCTCTAAGATGCCTTACTAGGGAAAAGTGACTGAGATGGTTGTTACACCAAGTTAATAAGAATGTGAACAAACTCGAGGTCCAGATTCTAGTAAAGAGAAAAGGAAGCAACAGTCTGTTTCACAAAAAAAAATAAAAATACGACCAATGCTTTCTAATCTAATTAAGGAAGCTTAAGGCCAAGAGAAATGGTGTTGAGCTCTAGCGGGGATTCGAAAGGAATGAAAAAGAAATTTTGAGGGTGATGAGGATGGTAATTATGAATGTGAAGGTCGAATATGTGTTCCACCTAATGACAAATTAAGGAAAGGAATTGTAGGGGTACTTATAGTTTGGGGTACCGATTCACTCAGGTCAGAAGGAAATGAACCCTAAGTTACGACAAAAATTTTGGTGGCCTAGCATGAAAAGGGATATATAAAAGTTTGTATCTCGATGTTTGACCTGCTAACAGGTAAAAGTGGATCATAAGATCGCCAGCTAGTGGCAACCACTCTTTGCACCTGAGTGGAAGTGCAAACACATTAGGATGAATTTTGGTGTTAAGGTTATCATGAACAACTAAGGGATATATGTCTATCGGGGTTGTAGTGAAGAGGTTGACTAAGACGTTTCAATTTATTTTATCCAAGAAGAATATTTTTCTGAACGACTTGCCCAACTTATGTTAAGCAAGTAGTTAGTCGTTATGGATTTCTAGTAACTACTGTGTCAGATAGAGACGCAATGTTCATCTTTAAAGTTTGGAAAAGTTTTCAAAAAGAAATGAAAACAAAGTTGACCATGAGGATGGCCTTTTACCTCAGACAAGTGGCCGATTAAGATGTATGATATGAATACTGGGAGAGTGTTGAGGGCCTACATTAATTATTTTGGCATAGCATGGGGTAAACAGTTACCCTTAGTCGAATTCTCTTATAAAGTGGTAATCGGTCGAGCAAAGAAAAATAGCTCTTTTTAGAGTGTTGTATGGCCAAAAATGTCACACACCTATCTGTAGAATGTGGTTAGAGCCATGACTATTTTCGCACAAGATTGTGCAAAGAAATAGAGAACAAGGTGATCGATATCCAAAAGAGAAATCTTACTGCACAAAATTAGCAGAAAAGTTATGCTGACAAGAGGCATAGGATGTTGGAGTTTAAAGTAGGTGACCTAGTAAATTTTATAAGTGACACCATGGAAATGAGTCATGCGATTCAAGAAGTGAAGGAAGTTAAGTCCGAGGTTCATCACACCGTTTAAAATCCTGCTTAGGATTGAGAAGATAGCATACAAACTCGATCTACGTTCAGGATTGAGTTAATTGCATGATGTGCATAATGTGTCAATGTTGACGAAGTATGATCCTAATTCTATGCATGGGATCTAGTTAGAACAAGTTGAAATTTGAGATAATATCTCGTAATAGGAGGCACCGACAAAGATGGCTGATAAGAAAGAACATGTTTTACATGAATGTTGGTGGTCAAAGTTGATTGAGGAAAATCATGCGGTCAAGGAGGTTACCTTGACACCCAAGGCACTATTGTGGTAATAATGTCCGCTCCAAGATACAGAATGAGGTTTGTCCCTATTTCGAGGACGAAATTTATTTAAGGGGAGAGGGTGTGATACCCCGAAAAATACCAAAAATTAATCTAACCGTAAGTTTGATTAATTAAGGGGTGTTATTTTTATTCAGTAGCAATATGCTGGTGATGATTAAGTGTTAGGAAGCTAAATAAGGGGTTAGTGTGGCCTTGGGGGATAAAATGTAATCTTGGAAAGTTAAGGGGGTAAAAATGCAATTTTGAAAAATATGATGAACGGGATGCATATGCCATTAAGTAGCGTCATTTTTTATGATGAGTGGATGTTAGGAAGTGGAATGAGGGGTTAGGGTGATTTTGGGGTAAAATTGTAATTTTTCAAAGTCGATGGGTCAAAATGTAATTTTAGAAACTTGAGGGGACAAAGTGCAAAATTTGAAACTTAGCAAAATGTATCATAACCTCAGGGAAATTGGGCATGCACGATGGGCACCTCCTGCTTACTATAATCTGAGTCATGATTAGGAATTATAGAGTATTTGGGATAAGCTAATGAGAAGGGAATTATCAAGAAAAAACTTTGGGGTGCAAAATTGAAATAACCCAAACTGAAGAACATGAAGAACACGCACTATAGCAGCTAAGGGAAGGAGGAAAAAAAGAGAAGAAAAAAGGAAGATAAAGGAAATGAAGCAAAGGAAGGGAAGAAAGGGGAAATCCAAACCCTAACGGGGTATGATTTTGAACCAAATTCGTGAAAATTGAATAAATTAATATGAGTATATGTTATACATATATGTATGTCATGTATATATATATATATATATATATATATATATATATATATATATTTCCAAATTCAGTTAAATAATCTGATTGGGATGAAGGAATGATGATGAAATCATGGATATAAGACCTAAAACAACAAAGAAAGGGAAAACGAATTAGGGTTTGAATTGGGTTGATTTAAGTGGTGGGGGTGTGTGTTTTAGTGTGTGTTCTTTATCCTTGAAGACTTAACTCGAATTGTTGGACCTTAATTGGATGTAATTACATAACCGAATTGATTTGGAACTTAAAAGTATGGAAGGCAAGGGAATTAGGTCATGTAAGTGTAAGAAAAATGGAAATCGATGTGAAAATTAAGAAAGAGTAAACCCAGGTATACTGCTGGTCCGGGGAAGAAGAAGGTTGGTGTGTGTGTTTAAGGTGTGATAGTGTGTTTGAATCTGAATAGTGACTTGTAATTGTCGCTAAAGATGAAACCTTAATAAGCAGATTTTAATTCGAATTTTTAAAAATCGTTACGGTCATATTTAGCCAAAGTACAAAGAAAACACCCAAGATATTTTTAGGAGACCTACCTTGTGGAAACATTTTAGATTTTTCTAAGGTCGGGAAGGGGGCTAACCGCTGCAAGAACTTTGGAACTTTGTAGTGGAATTTAAAATATCAAATTAGCGCGGTTTCACACGATACTTTTATGGGAACCCTAGGATGTTGGGACGTTCTATTTACCAAGATTTTGGGTCATTTTGAAGTTGTTAGCTATTTTTGGCCGAACAGGATTTTAAGCGCTCGGTCCGGACACCGATTCGGGATTTTTGGGCGAAAATTTTGTAAAAGACTTTTTAGCTCAAGAATGAATTCAAGAGGCTTAAAATAGCATTTTAAAGCACTTTAGAGATTTTTTTTTTATGTTGGGAACCCTTAGGGGCATTTTGGTAATTTTTTAGTAATGTTTTTCATAGGACTTTTTAGTCTTGGCAAGGTTGTAAAACACTAGGAAGGTTGTTTTGAAGCTGATTCGGGGCGTTGCGGTGATGGTGAACCCCCATGGGCATTTCAATAATTTGCCGCCCAAAGGGGTATTTTGGTAATTTTTTCTATAAAATGCTTTGAAGGACTGTTGGTCTGGGAAGGGGTGTTAGACATCTAAAAAGTTATTTTTAAGAAGTTTTGAGATGTTTGTTGGGGCGATGGCCACCATGAGGTATTTTTGTAATTTCACATAAGTTGGGGGTGTTTTGGTAATTTTTTTCCCTTTAAAATTTTTTGAAGGACTATTTGTTCTATAAATGTTTTAGTACATCTAAAAAGTAGTTTTAAAGCGATTTTGGGGTGTTGGTGGTGTAGCGGCCATTAGGGGGTATTTTGGTAATTTGTCATATTGATGCTAAATTTTAGGGAACGCATGTAATCCAGTGTTCGGAGGGGTGAGAAGTGAGGAATGATGTTAATATACTGAAATAATGAGATAGTGGCTATTGCTAATGCGTTGATAAGTTAGGTTAAGATCCAATTATTGGATCGGATTAACAAATTATCGTAAGACGCTATAAATGATTAAATAAGAAGGGGTAGAATTGGTAGTGCGTATATGTTGAATGATGACTAATGAGCGGAGTATGATTTGACTAGGTGATGCAGCTCGTTGCGATCAGAGATTACGAGTTTCTTCGGCTATAAGCAAATCAGTAAGGACAATACAATTCTGATATGCTAATTCATTGTTCGATTAGCATGCCATGTTGATGACGTGTTGTTGAATTCTTGTTGTTATGATTGGACACCGATAGTCATTGTGACCGGTATATGCATATTTGAATTGTGCTGTTGAGAACTTAGGATAAAATAAATTCCCTTGGTCTGCCTGTTGATGGAAGTTAGCAAGGATAATGGGTGTCCAGTATGCTATGATTCAATTCAGTTAGCATACCCGAAGTTGTTGATGTTGCGTAGGGGTTATCGTGTGGTTGTGGTGAGATGTCGGCAGTCATTGATAGTCGATATCTCTTCTCTTTGAGAATACCATTGAGGTCTTGTGGCACACTTTTCCCGAGTCTGCCCCATCGTTGATGATGTTGTTGTTGAGGTCGTTGCGTGTTGTTGTGAAATGTCGGCACTTATTGATAGTCGACATTTCTCTTATGTAAGAACATTGTTGAGGGCTTGCGGTAATTTTCTCCCAAGTCCGCCCTGTTGATGATGTTACGTTGAACTTTTGTTGTTAGGTCCGAACACCGGTTGATCTTCTGATTCGTTATTCCTTGTTGAGCTGTGTTGTTGAAGACATAAGGTGGAATAAATTTTCCATTAGTTCGCCCGTTGATGAAGTCTTGTTGGTTGGCTGTAACGTGGTTAGGGAAAGCACTCTAAATGAGTTCCCTACTTGTTAATAGTGTCTCTTCTATTTACTTGAGACTGAGATGAACATCTCATAAAATGGGACATCAATATGAGGAGGATGGCCTGTGAAATATGATCACAGGCAAAGAGGATGTAGGGCGTGCGAGTCGAGTCTGTCATGTCTGATCGAGTCTGTCATGTCTGATCGAGTCTGGTCTGTCGTGTATGAGTTGCATTGCATTTGATTTTCTTTTGATGTTAATGATTTGAATGACTTGTATTTTGTTGATGTTTATCTTTTCAATTTCATGTTTTAGTGTTCACTTGCATAGTCAGTCAGTCTTGTCCATGAGGAGGTGGCAATAATGCTGTTCTGTTTGACCTTGAAGCCACTCAGTCTGGCGAAAGAAAACATCGTTTGACAATTATGCTGATGTTGAAAATTATTGGAACTCTTGATTCATTGTTATCGTTGAGATGATTATTATTCCTCCGAGTCTCTTGAATCATTTGTACGCAATACTCTTCGTGTTGTCTTTACTGGGCGATTTGCACTCATTCCTTATGTTGTATTGTGCAGGCTATAAGGTTGATCAAGGAGAACCCTCTAGAAAGGGAAAGGAAACGGAAACGAGCTAGAAAATTTGAGCAAAATGATCAGTGGTGTGAGGTAAGATAAGTTATAAATGGTGAGATAAAGATTGAGTTATGAGATAGGTTGATAAGAGTCACACGACTACCATCGTATATTAGGTTGTAACCATTCATGTCGTTTAAAGACCTGAACTTCTTCCGCTGCAATATGACGTATGTTTGTAAAAAAAAATTATGAGGATGCATTTTGGAGCGTCTATTAATGATGTATGAGTATAAGGATGTAGTTGCTCTGTATTCAGCATAGGGTTTTGAAAGTGATTATGGTTAATAACTCAGCCCGGTGATGTCACCAGGGTTGAGGGTGTCACAAAACCAGCAAGCCCCTACCACCCTGTTCCATGTATGTGGACGGTATGATAATCAAGTGAAGGAAGCGGGAGGATCATTACATGGTGTTGAGAAAATATTTTGAGAGGTTAAGGCTATACAACATGAGGGTAAACCCGTAGAAGTGCGTGTTCGGGGTTACAGCCTGCAAGTTGCTAGGTTTTGGGCGAGCAAATGAGGGATAGAGGTAGAACCTGCCAAGTTGCTAGGTTTTGTGGTGAGCAAATGAGGGATAGAAGTGGAACCTGCCAAGATCAAAGCCATACTTGAGATGCCTCCACCCAAGACTGAGAAGGAGATCTGAGGGTTATTCAGAAGGATCCAATACATTAACCAATTCATGTCTTAACTGGCCATTATTTGGAACATTTGTTGAAACTATTGAAGAAGGATTTGACCAAAGAATAGAACCTTTTGTGCAAATAAGCCTTCGACAAGAGCAAGTTGTACCTTAGCAATCCATCAGTCCTAAGCCCACTAATACCCAGTAGCCTTTTGTTGACATACCTAACCGTAAGCAATGTCATAGCCAAAGCCATGTTAGCCCAACATTTGGATTATTCTCTAGTTAAGATAGTCATATATTGTGTAAGTAAGAAGATGACCAAGGAGAAGTGAATTAATTTGCTTTAGACAAGACTTGTGTATCTCTTGTATGGGTAATGCAGAGATTGAGACATTATGTTTTGGCTTACCCCATGCACTGTTGAATGTAATGAATCTCATGAACTATCTGTTTGAGAAACCAGTGTTGTCCAACCGCATAGCCAAATGGCTTATGTTGCTGTCCGAATTTGAAATCACCTACATCACACAAAAGTCGATCAAGGGAAAAAGTCGTGGCCGACTTGTTGGGTAGCTATCCAGCAAACAATACAAGTACATGGGAAACAATGTTCCTAGATGAAGGAATGTGTGTCATGGAAGCAGAAATGAGGTGGCAGTTATACTTTGATGGAATAGCGAATAGCGAGGAATTTGGGGTAGGAATATTGTTAATCTCATCAGACGGAACTCATTCACCCATAGCTATTAAGTTGACTTTTGACAGTGCTAACAACACCACAAAATATGAAGTTTGTATCATTAGTTTAGAGATGGCCTTAAACCTAGGAGTTTGAGAGATTACAGTATATGAAGACTCGGCATTCATTATGCACCAAATTTAAGGTATGTGGAAAATGAGAGATGAATGTCTACAAGCTTACCATGCCCATTTGGAGAAATTTGTAGAATAGTTTGAAGATGTAGAATTCCATTACCTACTCTGACTCAAGAACAATTTTTCTGATGCTTTAGCCATTTTTCCATCGATGTTAGACATGCCCGAATGATAGGAGGTGGAGCAATTTGTGATACGAAAGAGAGATAGACCAGCTTATTGTTTCATGATATCACCTATAAAGAATGATAGAGTAGTTGAACCTTGTTACACCGATGTGCAAAATCTTATCCAAGACCATAAGTACCCTGAAGGATGTTCAACAAAAGACTGTTTAACTTTGAGAAGATGGGTAGCCCAGTTCATCATGTGCGACCGAAGACTGTACAAAAGACATTACAATGGAGAACACCTGTTATGTGTGACCTAAAGAGAGAAAAATCAGGTCATGGAAGATATACATGTAGGAGAATGTAGACTCAACATAAATAATGAATGTTAGCAAAGAAGATCCTTCAACATGGATATCATTAGAGTACAATGTAGCAAGACTGTGTCAAGTACGTGAAAAGATGTCACAAGTGTCAAGTGTATGCCAACCTATAGCATCTCCTTCCTAGAAAGTAATACAACATGACATCTCCTAGCCGTTCTGAGTTTGGGGAATAAACGTGATTGGAAATATCAGTCCCTAAGGTCTCTAAAAGACAATAGTTAATACTGGTAGCCATAGATTACTTCATGAAATGGATGGAAGTTGGTTGGTGTGCTGTGTTCAATGCCAAAAAATTGGCCCAGTTTATTCGAACCAACATCAGTGAGAACGTCAACTGGGGCTACCCCATATTCACTAGTCTATAGCATGAAGGTCGTACTCCCATTACAATTAGAAGTTGACTCTCTGAAAGTATTGTTGGAGAACCCAATAGCTGAGGACGATTGAGTGAGACACAAATTTGAAGAGTTGGGGCCAGCAGATGAAAAAAGCTGACAGCATTATATCACATCCAAGGTTACTAGAAGCGAATTACCAAGGCATTTAACAAGTGGGTAAAGGGATGAGGTTTGAAGGAAAGATATTTGGTGTTAAAAGAAAACATTTAACAAATCTAGAAACCGCGAGAAAAAATCGAATCCAACTGTTCATGTCCCTATATGATTAAGCAAATCACGATTGGGAGTGCAGCGTTGGTCCTTATTTGGGCAAATTTGACTCGAAAAAAGTGAGGACATTTTCGTAATGTATAGGTCCTAACACTTGGGACATGTCTTCGGGCTGGGTTTGGATCGGTATCTGGACCATCCTAAGCAATTTGGTGAGGGCTTGTCGGTGGGACATGAGGCAGATAATAATTCCTATTTAAAAATGTAGGCTTGAGTTTTCTTAACCTATCTTGGGACATCATCCTCGGGAGAGTCTTGAGAAAACAATGCCTCATATGCAGTTGGCTAGGTTGCGGCTTGGTACCCTCGGCCTGATCGGGTTAGGAGGGATACCTCGGCACTAGGTCGGAACATTAAACAGGTTTCTTCATCAAACTCTTCCTTGATATTGGAGGCCTCGCCTTCCATAAACTATTCTCGTGTAATCACATCACAAAACTGTGGCAGAAAACCATATGTCGAAACTGATTTCCAATTTGGCTTGATGGCTAGAACAATAAAGATGGTCAGATCCATAGCAAGCAGGCTATCATTAAAACAATTAACCCTGTAAAACAGCAAGGGTTATTTCTGGACATTCGACCTTGCGGGAGAAAAGAATTCGCCCTTATGAATAAGGTCATGTAGGCACGTTAGAGTGTTATGCATTTCTCCGTAGGGTGTCCCTTCTCCTAATGATAGGTGCAAAATGCTTGCACATTATATGCTTTCGGTATCAATCAAGCGTAGAAATAGGCGGCAACTTAAATATAATGCTGTTTTTTTAACAATTATCCAAAGACCTTAGGTAGCGGTGCATTCAAAAGTGTGAACTTCCTCTTAGGCTTTGTAGTGGCCTCCCACGATACTACCCGGGGTGCTTGCATGTCACTGACATTGTTGGCTATGACTGACTTGGGTTGCACACTTGAGCACCTGAACTTCTTGGATCAACTCGGTATATCCCTGGCTTTGACTCACGAGAGATTGTTCTCTTATTGATGGAATCTTTTATTGGTATGAGGGACCCCATAAGAGATTTGGAAGACTTGTGGTAATGGCTAAAGATACAGTCGTGGTGGAGTGGAAGCATATTGTTCTTGACAATATTCACTTGCTTCTCTTTCGTCGGACGGTTCACCATCTGACTTGCCTTCTTTCTCCACCTCATAATAAAGGCTGACACCGACTCTTTCGGCTCTTTCTTCCTGGTTTCCAAATTTTTTCTGGTAATATCTAGGTCGGCATCATACTAATATGACTTCACAAATTCTCTCAAAACATCTTCCCGCAAGTCCGAACTTGAGCTTCATCCAAATGAGGACCAACAAGAGGTAGCTCCTGTGAGAGTATGATGGAACAATTATATCAATTGATTCTGATTCATTCTATATAGGGCTAATGCTCGCATGTACATATTAGCATGGATTTTATGATCCGTGGTCCAATCGAATTTATCCATCTCCGACATCTTAAACATGGGGGACAATCTATCCTCAGGGGTTCATGGTCAAGGCACTGAGGTCTAGAGTGTCATCGGCTCCCCTTATCCTAGCAATTTGGGACACAAGTGCCTCCAATTTGTCTTTCCATTCGGCACTACAGGGGGTTTCACTTCCTCATCCTCAAACTTATACTGCCAATCTAATTCCAGCATTTTATCATCCTTCTTCTCTCCAGTTCTTTCCTACTTCTCCTCTTGAGGTTTTTAATTCTTTGGTATCTCGAGACTGTTGCTCTGTCAGGGCATTGAAACCATTGTGAAAGTCCTTCTGAAGTTCACTGATAATTCGGACCAAATTGAAGATCTATGGGAATTCCTCAACCATTGGAGTTCGTGAGAGTTTTTCGGATGAGTCCCGACACCGACCATGTTTAGCCTTAACTATATAAAGAAATTTATCGAACATTTAACTACAAATACCACAGAGATCGAGCTGATTGGCTCATATCGTAATGGGGTGTGAGAGAAATTTCTTGGTTGTTTTGGTGTTCTTCTGGATTTTTGAGAGTTAAAGGGTAAGACTAGCTAACCGTTTGGTTATCTAATAGGAAGTTTGGTCGGTTAGTCCGTATGGTTACAGTTTTTTTCTAAAAAATTTCTGAAGGATAAAGCTCTGACTAATCGTCCGGTCAACCTGATGGATAAATAGGTTGGTTGCTCAATTGGATTAGGGTCTGTTTCTAGAGATTTTTTGGGAATATTCTGGAGGGTAGGTTCTGACTAACCACCTAGTCACCATGAAGGTAAACCAGCTGGTTGGTCAATGGGCTTAGGGTTTGTCTCTGGGGATTTTCTGGAAACTTTCAGAAGGATAAAGTTTTGACTAACCGTATGGTCTCCATGAGGGTAAACCGACAGATTTCTCAGTGAGGTTAGGGTTAGGGTATAAACCAGCCAGTTTTGATTTTTTCAAATAGTGTACTTACTAACTAACTATCCGATTGGGAGTGCAGTTAACCGGCTGGTTAGTCAGAGTCTACCAGCTTAGCTTATCGGCTTCCCGCCAAGATGCTATAGGCCAATACAGGTATTCTCCCAACAAAGGGAAAACAATGAATGGTCTAAGTGTGTAGTTTCTCTCAATGCCGATATAAAGGTCACTCCATCGGCTTGACTGCACCATATGCCTCCCTCTTGTAACTCCGGTAGTTAATAATGGGCGATCATCAGTACATGTACGTGTTTAATATACCAAGAAGACCAGGAGGTCCCTTTAGCACGAGGCAGTAGAGTTGAGATCTCAATTGAAATATCACCTTGTGACCACGAGGATCAAGGGTGTGAAAACACAAGTTGCTACTCATATAATTCAATATTATTAAGGCAATCACAATCAGATTACAAGACCCAAAAAAAAGTTACAACATTTCTAGACTCCAAAAACTGCAAGTCCGCTTACATCCTTGCTTGCATATGCTCACCAAAATAATCATATGCACTGGAAAGGTAAATGGCGAGGGTAAGCCGGGTAGCCCAATAAGTGGAATAATTATAGCACCCTTACGAGAATCAAACGTTTTAAACAATTCAGCAGCAGTCAAAATATTCGACAGTGAAACAGTCAACCAACGTAACTGTGGCTTAATTAGTACCACAAACAATTAGTAAGCCAATCGAATATCTAAGTTACACATCAAACATAACACTTCACCATCTTGCCTCATGTATCCTCAAAGGGATCCGCCAAAGCTCAGCTTATCATTACATATCATGCACATAGACAAATTACTGGAGCATTGTCATTGATCAAAAGTACTTAAGCCACTTCACACAAACGTATTTCAAAACCAATACATTTGTCAATATTCAAGACAACCATCTGAGCAAGATTTTGAAACAACAATGTTTAAAAGTACGAGGATCTTTAAGAAATAACCACATGGCATAAAGAAATAGTGATATGGAATTCTCCTTACCTAAATCATAAAGAATCCATTTAAACAATTTCTCCAAATCAAGCACTATGATTCTTCTTTTATAATCACAGCTAATCTTCTTCTCTCACTTGATATCTATTATCTATCTATCTATCCATTAATGAAAGTTAAAGATAACTTGAAATAGTTTAAAAAGAGATCAGAGGCCTATTTGTAGAATCTTCTAGGAAACACGAGGTTTAAAGAATCGCGGAACAAGGCTGTGCCACCTAACAAACACGACAATGCTAAGAAAAGCAAGGCAAAGCTCGAAGCACTTGGTGCCAATACAAGGTTGCGCCACCTGGCAAGCACGACAATGCTAACCAAAGCACGACAAGGCTCGAAGCAGGAGGTGTAATAACTACTTGATGACACCTAACAAGCACGATAATGTCAATCTCAATTGTCACTAAAATTCATCACCATCATTTTTCTCTCGACTAGTAATTCTTTTGGGAACCTCTAAAAACTTGAGGTGTTACAAAGGGCTTCAACTGTCACTCTCGAAGGGGTCAGTCAAGGTAAGACGCGCACGTGTGTAAGGTATGGAAATAAGAGCACAAATATAAGCAGTTATATCACATTGTACATACCACCACATACAAAGAAATACAACAAGGCCACAAATCAATATAAATTTCTCAAGTCTAGTCCTCTTTAGTTTTTTAGTCCTCAACGGAGTCGCCATTCTAGCGAACCGCTTCAGAATAATCCCTTCACAAAATGGATTTTATGGACACGCCATCTTATTTAATTTAAACAAAAAGAAAAACAAGAAAAATCCTAAAATGACTCTAAAATGCCTAAAAGGATGACTGATCTATCAAAATTGGAAAATGGGTTTGGGGACTATTTACGCAACGGATAAGTATTAAGCACTCACGATGCCCTTTAGGTCTCTATTTCATTCTTATTGATTTTTGGCCTTAAAAACACGCAACATACAAAACATGATAAAACTCAGCTTAAGTTTGTTTTTATGTTGTTTTGGCCTGAACTCGACATCGTGGGTCGAATTGCCAACGTATCCAGACGGACTAACCGTAATCAAAATCGTCATAGTTCGACTCTGGTCGTACGGGAGCAATCTACATTTCGAACCTAGACATAGACATAAAAATGTAAAAGACTATTTTTCATATTTTTTTAATAGAAATGAGATTACGGGATTGGGAGGCACTCTATATGATTTCTATGCTGGAAAACAATTAAAGATCACCTCATGAAGTAGCTTAATTTGAAAGCTCAAGGATGCTCTCCGAATACCCACGATGCAAAGACAAAGAAAGATCTTTTAAAGTGGATTTAAATGGCTAGAATTCTTGAGAGAGTAATGAAACCAATAAAATAACCCTAGAGGGGGGTGAATAGGGTTTTAGGACTACTTTAAGAATAACAAGAGATCACAACAAACTTAGAGAAACTATGATGAACACTTAGATAGCTAATCGAAAAGACAGTTTAACGCTGCGAAAGGAGTTCAAAGCAAACAGGAGAACTCTTCTCCTATGATTCCCAAAGATTAAGGACGAAGGTGTCCATGTTGGTTGGTACTCCACATTAAGAAGAAGACCATTCTACATTATATAGTTATAAATAAGCCAAACAAAAGAATTAGGCTCAGTTCTTCCAAGTCTGTCCCTGTCCCTCTTTACAAGTCAATGCCATTGTTGGGGACGATCTATTCCCCGAGGACAATCAATGGCAAGCTTGATACTGGAAAGTAAACTTGATTTAGTTATTTAGAGTGGTGATTAGTGGGTTATTAATGTGTGTGGTAGTGGTCCATAAGTTACAACATTAGTGATATGTGCTTAGTGCAAGTAGTGGGTTAGTGGTAACTTAATTGTATGTCTAAGAGTTACTTAGAAACATTATAAGAAGTTATGTATGTCTTGTCAACGTGCATGGCGTGAGATGGGTAAGAAGATCGAGGGAAAAACTTAGTGTTGTTCTTTTCTCTTCAAGATCTCTCAATGTCCTCCTCGAAATTTATGAGTGTGTGAGTTTGGGTGGCCATTTGCATGCAACAAAGTGGTATAGAACCACAACGGTCCTAGTGGATGTTGTGGAATTAATCTTTTGGTCAATACCGTTGAGACGAAAAATCATCCAAAAGGGATATTTGGTGTCAGAAATTGATGTTTTCAAATTACGTGAGAATGAGGAGTGTCCTTTCACTGTATCTGACATCGTGTGATTTATGGGATGTGGTCAGTGAAGAATCACATAATAACTTCTCGAAAGGAGTTAAACAAAAGAAAGAAGAAAAAGCTCTCCGAGTGTTGGAGAAGGCCATCCATACAGAGATATAGATGTGCATCGGAGATTTAAGATCTCCAAGTGATGTTTGGCAAATGATCGATATCATTGCTTCCAACCGTAGACGTGGCAAGGAGTGTTAGGTACAAAGTTGGGAAACAGACGAGTTCACAAACTAATATGGTGAACATCTCAAGTAAGAAACTTCAATGGAAGATATAAACGAGTTTCACGCTTCCGAAGCCGAGGAAATAGAAAGGAAAAAGGTTTAAGAATAACTTCAAGCTTTTCAAGACAAGATAAGAGGGGAGCTCATAAATGGAGAAGAGAAATTTCAAAATACGGTGAGGATCGAAAATGAAGCAATTAAAGAAATTGCTAAGAAGGAGAAGGGAGCAAGAACACAAATAATGATCACAATGCTCAAAATAAAAATATGGAAGATGAGAGCATAGAAAAGACATAAAAGAGCACGATGGTCAAGAGGTGAACAGTTCAAATACAACATTTAATTTTTATGCAGAACACTTAAATGAGTTTGAATCAATTTCACTAAGATGAAAAGCCACAATTTGAAGAGTATGGGCACTTTCAATGTGGTTAAGAAAATTGAAATGGTATATCATGTATTGTCGTCAAGGATGATATTTCCGCCACCTACACCGGTGATTATTATTCTAACAAGTTTGTCATACTTGTCACGGAGAGTGACTGAAAAATCAAGATAATAAATTTGGTGTAGAGAATATTTTAAGAACTTTAGCCTAGGCACCACAACACCAATTCATGCATTTCACACAAGAAGAATTATATACTACACTGCTCCCATTCAAAAGAGAGACAATAGACTTGAAGGTTTAAGCTATTGAAACATGCAAACACAACCGTGCTGCAACAAAGAAAGAATTGTGCTGAACTTCTACAACAACAAATTCCTCCTCAAGTGTCCGTAATTCTCTTAAATCTTTAGGGAAGCATTGAGTTACAATTTGGAGCTTTTACCACTACAATGAGGACTCGAATATCACAAGGCGAGCTTTTTTTCCAATCCAGAAAGCTTAATACCTTCTCAACCCTAAATTTAAAAACTCAAATGGCATACAACTATTCCAATCATGTATCTGTTTACTATATTTGTTTGTGGGTGGGGCCGCCGGGGGGGGGGTGTTAAGCAAGACTCCTGCCTATCTAGTAAAAGCGAAGAAGCAGAACAATCGGGTGGTACAAATCTCCAGCAATATAGTTCTGTAGGTTATGAAATGAAATGTCACAAGCTAAAACATGCATATAGAAGGTCACAAAATTCAAAAGCTCACATTAGAAGAAAAGACATGGAGCATACATGGACACGATTAGCTTCCTTCCCTTGTTTTAGTCTGTCGACATTCTCCGGAGTGATAAAATGGCTCGTTTCTATCATCTCCACACCCTGAATAAGATAACCAACCATACTTCAACATGACTAGATATCGGAAACTTCACATGGTGGATTCAAAAAGTAATAAATAAGCTGATAAAAAAGATCTCATGACAATATTGCGAGAGAAGTAAATGCGTTTAAAGTTTTAGAATTAGGATTCAAATCCTGAAAGTTGAAAAAGGGATTGCCTCTGTCAAAGAGATTCTTAAATGACTTCGCCTTACATCAAAAGAGTGGCCGATAGTCTACAACAAATGTACTTACTTATAGCATGTCCAGTAGACATTGAATAAAAGATCACAAACTAAATCCGACCCAGCTCCTTCTAAGTGTGCCCATCCACCTCAATTTTCACTCCCAATGTACTTGTAGACACCCCATTTTTGTAGCCCGTATTTCATAAATTTATTGCAGGCTTTATTATATATATTTTAGGCCTGATTTTAATTATTTGAGTCTAGTTTAGTAAGTCAGTTTAGCTGGTCCAGTCCAGTTGGTTAGTTCAGTCAGTTTTGGCTTAAACCAAGTCAGAGTCTAGATAGGATAGGAGGTCTAGTGATTGGTTTTAACTTGATTCGGATGTCTGCAACGATTTCCAATTAATCACGCGTAATTTAATTTATAAGAAAAAACATGCAGGTTCTCCTTTAGTACTAGTCAGTTCAACTATAAATCAGCCGATTCTCACTAAGTAAATGTAACGCCCTCGAAAATCCAGAGCTCCGCAGCCCCGAACTCCCGGGTCGTTAACCTACCGAATCACATCAAACCTGTCAAACCTATTCACTAACACATATTCCAAATCATCGAATTTAACATCAATTCAGATTTCTCAAGATACTAGATCATAATTGCTTAGCTTAAACTATTACAGCTTAGGTTATTGCAATTCAAATTTCCTAAGAACAAATTATCCGTACCGACCCGCGCAGGGGTCTTACTATCCGATGGGCTCATCAGAATCTCAGACTCTAAACCCCATTCTCGAGCAATCTACTGATGATCAAAACCTGCAGAAAGGAATCAAACGAAGGGTGAGCTTTTGAGAGCTCAGTAAGGTCGCACAAGGACTACTAACAGGATTACAAAACGATTCCAAAGAATCCCACCGACGAAAATTTCCAGAATACTTCAGATGGTCTAAATCTCAATGACTTCCAAAAGGATCAAAAACTCATCAGAAATAGGAACCAAAATAAACCAGAACAAACATGACCGATTCCAAAAAGAACAATCGATAATAGATCATTTCTAGAGTCATCATTTCCAAATACAATGAAGGTTTTTCAAAAGATTTCAACAGAAGCACAGATCATTTCAGATAATACTTTTCAGACATTTTCGTAATAGTCACGGCAGTGTACAGAGCAGATAAAATCAAAAATCAACGTTGATCCTGGGCGGTCGCGATGCCATTCTGGCAAAGCACAGAAGTGTACACATGCATGATGTATTAAAATACTAGTCCACTTGGGTACTAGCCTGCCTTTTCCTACAGGATTCAGACCAGCCTTATTACGCCCTCCCACAGAACAGAAACCCAGGTCAACACAGAAAATCAACAATATCAGTGAGCCTTAACATAAGCTCAATCACCGAAATCAATTCGGATTCCAATAACAATAATCATACTGGCATAAGTCAGCATTCAGAATTTTCAGAAGAAACCAGAATTTTCAGAAGAAAATCACAGATAAACAACAAAGACGATTGCGAAATGATATCAGATTTGGACATAACAATTCAGAAGAATGGATACAGACAATGATCAACTTTGCTCAAAATGCAATACATGCGAACATCACAAGAATTCCAAATAATTGAGTTAGGTTCAATATTAGGGTTTTCTGGGCAATAACATGCTGATAGCCATACAGAATTCAAAGTTCGGCATTAGCCATAAATAAATCAAATGAGTACTTACGAGTACGAGCAATAGAATAAGGGTTCGGACAAAGTCCTTACCCAAGGTTCAGATAGAATCCCTTACCTGGATCCGCAGCTAAATTATCCTAACCGAAAGTCTTTAGCTTTAATCTAAACGGAATAATCGAATCATTAGAATACAGCCTTCAGAACAAGATTATAACTTAATACGAACTCACACATACTCCCAAAATGAACCCCCCCTCTCCGGGTATGTAAAATTACTGAAACGCCCCTAGGGTGTAAAATTACCAAAATGCCCCTCTCGGGCTTAAATCACCCAAACGGTCTAACCATAAGTAGAATCACTAAAATAAACTTTTCATATATAAATTTATGTAAAAATACCTTTCTTATGTCAAATTACCAAAATACCCCTTCGAAGTGGCAAATTACCAAAACACCCCCCGTTACACTTAAATTCTCAAAATGACTTTTCCATGAGCAAAGTCACTAAAATAACCTTACTGTATGTAAATTTACTTCAAAATACCTCTTATAGGCAAAATTACCAAAATACCCCTTCGAGGTGGTAAATTACCAAAAACACCCCTAGGGTTTTCGGCACCGGAAAAATCTCGAAAATATCTTAAACTGCTATTTTAAGCATCCTGATATCATTTCTGGCCTAAAAAGTATTTTAGAAAATTTTCGTCCGAAAATCCCTAACTGGTGTCCGGACCGAGCGCTAAAAGGCCAGTTTCACGAAAAATACCTATCGGTCTCGGAATGGCCTGAAATTTTAGAATATAAATCATATCAGTAAAATAAGATTTTTCTAAAATTTTCAAATCAAAACAGCTTGGTTTGCTATGCTAAATAATCCGATAAAGTTCTTTAATCAGTGCTCCAATTTTGCGCTCTTCGATGACTCCGAAAATTCCCAAAAATTTCCAGAGCATAGTTCTCGTAAAATTATTAGGGGTTACTGTTTTGAGTTTTGTCTAATTTTGGCTCTAGCCATTTATAGAAATATGGATTAGAAACTACCTAAATAACCCCTACTTTTAGTGACACTTACAAACACTATTCAAATTAAAACACATAGTATTACACCTTCAAGCACACACATCATCTTCAACCTCAGCTGCGGCACACACACCTGCGCACTCCCTCTTCACACATAGCTATTCTTCCAGATACCCCAAAAACACCTACACGAGTGTATTTACACCTACCTACACACACTAATACACAATTAAACACACGATTATCTACCTACCACCATACCCAAAGTATCAACACACACAAGAACACACTATTTTCACGCACCCTTGAATACACTGAACAACCCTCTCCAATCTCCCTTCTACACACTCTTGAACATATCATCATAATACATACACCCACAAGATGCTACGATTAAACCCCTACATACCCTGAAACACGAATACACACACACACGGTACAGCACATGACACAGTTTCCAACGCACGAACACACACTGCACAGTAACAATTCTTCTTCTTCACCCCCTTTCAAATCTGAAAATCTCTCAAACAACTTACACATCGCAATTGCACAAAACCATGGCCTTGATCTTCCGTCCGAGGCCTTAAATTTCCGAGAAAACACTTCCCTTTGCAGCCATGTTCATGGCTTCCTCACTCACTTCACGATTACAAAACACACACATGAATACCATAACACATACTAGGATATGCACACGAAAGATTTGGGTAGCTCACCTGCTAAAAAAATGGCAGAAATTCCTTCCTTTTCCCCCCTGTTTTTCCTCTGTTCTTTCTGTTGCTGCTTCTTCTTTCTTGCTCTGTTTCTTCTCTTTTGTTTTTCTTTTCTTCACCCAAAATCTTTATCCACCCATTATTAAATGATTAAATTAGCTTAGTCACTCAAGCTGGTAGGTGGTGGCAAACCCCAAAAAAACATGATTTTCTAAATTATTTTTTTTAAATTACAAAAAGACCCCCCAAACTTTTCAAAAATTATATTTTTGCCCCAAATTTCTTTTAAGCTTCCACAAGCTTCTAATACCTGAGTATTACTCAAAATTAGCGCCTGTTTATTTTTTGGAGCCCGAATTGTTATTTTAATCGGCTCCCGAAGTTCGGGATATTACAGTAAACGCAGCCTTTCTGCAACTCTAGACACCATACCTCTATATAAACAAGCCCAAAATGCCCTAAAAAGCAGTCAGCGAGAGAGAAAAAACTTCCAAAGGGCTGCCAGTTCTCTCTGAGACAAATTAACAAGAGAGAAGAGATAGATAAGGTAACAAAAAAAAAAGACTTCCTGTTCTGGCTTGTGTGTGTTGCTTGCATAGCACCGTAAAGAATCAGAAGTCAACGGTTCACCAGTCTAAGTCAAGAGTATAACTTTCTCCTTCAGTTGTTTCTTTTCATAGAATAGTCGAGTCTAGATTAAACCCCTTCCCTGCGACCGAACTTTGGTCTGTGAAGCAGAAAATCTGTATGTTCAAGTTTCCAACCAAAACAAGTTGATTGAAATCATATTTAATTAGAAAAATTACTCTGGGTTTTAACAAGAAGAAGTTAACTAGGTTTAAACTTCTGGACGCAGCAGACTGGATTTTAGGTCACTCCATTAGGGTCGGTCAAACTAAGATGGTTTTGAACTTAACTAGTCTAATCGCGTATATAGGCTATTCGACCCTCGGTGTTGAATTTCAAACCAGAAAAATCTTGTTTTCCTCTAATTATTTTTTTTCATAATTTGAGCGTCTGGAAAAAAAATCAGAAAAATTACCATAAAACTAGTTCAAGATCGCTTAAGATATACAGGGTGCCTAACACCTTACCGTAATAGTTCCCATATCTGAATCTCCGTTTGTGTAGGTTAGAAACTTTAAATGGACATCCAGAGTTATATTTAGGGTTTTCTTATTTCCCCATTTTAATTATCAAAGTAACCCTAAAAAATAAAATCGCAACTCGGGAAGACCTTTGTTATTTTTTAGACGCGGTTCGTCATAATACTACGACAGGAGGTGGGACTATGAACTTAAGAAAATAAATCAAAAGACAAGTTGGACTAGTGGTCAGTTTGGCTGCACAAGCTGTCTCGCATACCTCTTTGCCATGTGCATACTAGTAGACGTTATAAGTAACTTTTAAAGTACGCACTATAAACGCTGTGGGGGGCACTTAGATAATCTTTTTCCTTCTTGCTAACAACTAAATAGGCTCGAGGTGATTTTAGTAGCCTGAACAGTCAACAACTGGGAATAATCACGCAGCTAGGAAATGTAAATCAACGAAGTTACATGAAAAGGGATTTGAGTGTCAACCAGATGAAGAAGGAAATTGAGTGGAGTTCAAACACAAATCTAAAGTTCAAAGAAATGTATTGAACAGTTAAGTAAAGAAAAAGGAGAGAAAGTGAAACTATTAGACAGCCCTACAACTTCTCTTATACTAAAAACTAGAAATCACAAAATCAGAAGCGAGGCAGGGACTACTAAGTCGAATCTTATCAGCGCGAAAAATTGGGGAAACCGGACAAATATAAGAACTTTTTCTTGATCGGGTACTAAAGATAGAAAAGGAAGAAAGAAAACACAAGGTGGCTTTGCCTCCCACGACCAAGGATAAAATGACGGAGGGGCTCATGCAGCATAATGATTTATCTTGGCGCCAAGCACACATTTCAAAATTTCTAAGATGTCATGCTACAAACTTCTTGAAGACAAAGTCCAGCAAACAAAAGCAATTTGATTTCTTGTCACTCATAAAATATTCAGAGTTGGCTCATTGGGTTGATCTAGTTTAGATGCATCAATTTCTAGCCTCCAGAAAATGGACACTTACAAAGAGAAAGATTATAATGATCCAAAAGTAGAAGATTGGTACAAAGGTAGTAAAACATCTCTGAAGCCATTAAGGAGATAACAAAATAAAAACATGGCAGAAACCTCGACTTACTTGTTCTCTTGCAAATGCCTCTGCACCATCAAACCCAAGATATATATGAAAAGTTTTCTCCATGACCAATCTTGCTAGAGATATCGCATTGACCACGGTAGTTACACCAGAAACAGTACCACATTTCTTTGTATTACCGTCCATGATGCATGCTTCCATTTCAACAGTCTCATTGCTGGTTAGGACTGAGCCTCTGCCCGCATTAATGTTCGGATTGTTTTCCAGTTCACGTACCTGCACAATCCGCTAATTATAAGGAGCTTTCTGAACACAAACAAGATACAACAATCTTCCACATGGCTGACAAAGACAAAAACAGAAGAAAAAAAAAAAAAATGGCCGCCCTGCTCTACCCTAAAATTATCCATTTACTTAAACTTACTTATATTAACAAGTATAAATCATTAAACGTACTTTATACTCATAACAGATCTTTTCCTGTTCTTTCATTGTTATCAGTTAAATAAACAAGTCACGAGATAGATTTCGTACATGTGAACGTAGACATTGTTGATTATTACGGTAGCTTGACTTGCCAAGTGATTCTTAATTAATCTGCGACTGCTATTTGAGTTCTCATTCAAACCCACCTCACGAATTTTCGAAATCCAAGGGGTGCTGCTCCGCCTTCAGGGCCGAGATGCCGATCTCGAGGCAGTGGCGGAGGGCCGCCTCTCTCGGCTGACGACGTTCGGGCGGAAGTGTAGGCGGGATGTCGCCGGCGCCGCCGTGCAAAGCGATTGCCCACCCCATTCTCCGCTGCGTAACACCGTGTCTCTCTCCCTCTCTCTCCCCCTCTATCTGGCGCGGCAACAGCGGGAGTTATTCAAGAAGCGGTTGAAATCGGCGCGCATGAAGGTCCGACCCGTTTGTCAATTTTCGGGAGTACAAGGTTAAAGAGGGTACCATGTGGAGCGCCATGTCACATCGTGTGGGAGTGCGGGACCATGTTTAGAAGATCTCTTCACTTCCACGACATGGACTCTGGCTTACTTCGCAAGTGTCTTATGTGCCCGGAAAATTCTAGTTTAGTGATCCACGTGAAGTTTTAAAATGTCCGACCCGTTTGTCAATTTTAATTTTTGTCATTACGTATTTTGAAAATGGCACTACCCCTGTACAGTATATCGTCACAAAAAGTATAAAGAGGGTCCCTCGCCGCCCCACGCAGCAGCCCCCCTCCCCGGCCCCACGCCGCCAGCAGCCCTCGGCAGAACCACCCCACCACGCCGGCAAGCCCTTTGGCTAACCCAAGCTGCCGAGACGCCTCCGGCAAGCGCCTTGGCAAACCCACGCCGCCGGGAAGGAGACAGATCTGGATGGGAAGGAGACGGCCATTGCAACGACGGCGATCGCACCGGTGGGCGCGATGGTGTAAGCCTAATGGCACTGCCTTACTGGTGGTCACGGTGGCGCGCATCTCACGGACATAGGGTGATGCTTGCGATCTTGGCTTAGGTCTTCGCAAGTGTCTTTATGTACTGCGCCGGAAAATTCTAGTTTAAGTGGGTAATTGATTTTAAAGTCAGGGGCAATCAAAAAAAAGTTAAGTAATTACGTTTATCAATGGACATAAGACATAGCGTTTGAAAATTATTAATTACACATCTTAGATAGCGTTTGAATTATTTAATTTTTAATTTTTTTTAGTTTTATAAATTGGAAAAATAAAAAACTTTTGGTATTCAGTTTTCGTTTTTTTTTTCTTCAGTTTTGAAAATCAGTTTTTAAAACTGGACTATTTTGAAAATTCTTATTTTAGAGTTTTAAATTTCTAATTTTGGTTTTTGTTTTGAGACCACCATCACCCCCCGTCTCCACCGGCAGGCCACCACCGCCAGCCACCACTACACCCCACGACCACCACGGCAACAGCCACTAAAGAAAAAACTTAAAATAAAAATTGGGTAAATCAAACACTTATTTATTTTTGTAAAAAATAAAAATCAAACTGATTTTTTGAAAACAGAAAATCAAAACTGGAATTGATGTCAAACAGACCCTTAATATATGTATTTTGATTCTTATTTTCTTGAATACTTACAATTTTAGAATGAAGCTAAATAAGTTATATTTGAATTGGTCATAAAATTACGTCTAACCATGAACTCCTTCATGATCTCCCTTTACCAACTTCATTCTATCTCCTTTCCCGTGCATAGCACAGATTTTAGCTAGTAAAATTATATATTGTAATGGTGGGTATGCATTTTACCTTCTTATCTTAATTTTGGCACTATTGTAAACAGACATGGTCCCATCACAGTGCAATACCTCCTCAAAAGGGCTAACCAATTATGAGTTCCTAGGCAAAGTCTTACAAGACCAATTGTAAACTATTCCACATTCGATGTGTAATATTACAATCTCCCCACTAAGACGCTAAGGCTCAATCGCACATAGCTCAGAATCTTTCTATCTAGCTAATGTGAGATATATCAAACTCACCCTTCATTGCCCTAGCCTAATCTTAATGTGGGATACACTCGGGTTTGCCTTAGTTTTTCCCAACCATCGGTAACTCGACTAGATAGCGTAGCCCGAGCCTTCTTTTTTTTTTTTTCCTAATGGTACAGAGGAAAATAAAACAGTTTAGTTGGAGGGTCTTTCAAAGACCACTCCACGCAAGTCAGCCATAAGAAGGCTGTTCATTTCCCTATGTCCTACACTAATACAGACATATTGTCCATTTTGTTCTACACCTAGGTTTGTTATGTTGTCAGCATATCGATTTCCTTCCCGCATGGTATGAGTTATAACACTTCCCATTTGCTTAATGATCATTCTGGAGTCTTTCACCATGGCTCTGAGTGGGTGGTTCTTGACATCATGTTCCATGATCAGGTGTAGTATAGCTATGAAGTCTGTCTCTATGGTTCTTTCTTGCCAATTTCATTCTCTTATTATGATGAATCCTCTATGTATTCCCCATATTTCAGCACTTAGACGTGCTTTGTCCGATGTTTTCGTAAAAACCTTCCGTTCAGATTCCTTGGTCATTTCTGACTACTCCTTCATATCCACTTTGTCCTGGGTTCCCTTTGGCCGCTCCATCTGTGTTCACCTTAATGAAACCTGCATCTGGAAATTTCTGTTTAATCAGTTTAGAGGTTTTCATTAGCTGGTTAGTAGAGTTTAATTAAAAGGCTTCAGAGACTTCCCTTGTAAGTTGTTTGCTGAGGTATAAAGCTTCCACAATATTAGTGTTTTTATTGTCAAAAACTTTCTTATTCCTGCATTTCTCGTGGTTGTGGTTGTCTTTTATTTCCATCCCTTTCAAGAACCAAGGTAACACCTCAAGATTATGGAGTTATTGTATTTGGTGATTCTCCAGTAATTTAGACCAAATATCTAAAGCACATTTACAACTCCATATCACATGCATAGTAGTTTCCTCATAATTGTTACATCTGGTGCAAAGATTAGAGTCAGTAATGGCTCTAATTTTCCTTAGAGAATTGGTAGGTAATCTATTACGAAGGACCATCCAAATAAAGCCTTTTAACTTTTGTGTAATGTTCATATTCCATATTTTCCTCCAATTAGTGTTGATAGAAGTGGACTGATGAGGATTAGGTGTGGAGATAAGAGCATACGCATCTTTAGTAGAGAAAGAACCATTTGCAGAAAAGCCCCAATTGAGGGTATATTGTAAGTTATTGTACTTAGATAAAGGAGTATTGACAATTTCAGTCTTCTCAGTGGTGGATAAACTATACTTCGTCGCATTAATTTTTGATTCCCTGCCTTCTATTATACTAAAAACTTTTTTCTCTTTGTCCTCTCCCACACCATTGTGATTTAGACCTTTTGTACCACATCACCAATCTTTCCATAGAGATATTTTGGAGCCATCACCAACAATCCATTTGGTGCCTTTCACAAAGTCCTTAGCACTTATAATTCCTTTCTAGATGTTTGAAGCTCTTTTTTTTTTTCAATCTCTTGGGTTATTAGAGACTTTGTGTTTATCTTTTATTAGCTCGACCTAGAGTTTTTTTTTTCACCCTTGATGATAGCCCATTCAAGCTTGGATAACATAGTCACATTGTTATCTTTGGTTTTTTGAATGCCTAACCCACCTAGGTGTTTGGGTCTATAAATTAAGTCCCAGTTTATGTTGCAGAATTTTTTGGTGTTGCTGATGTCCCCCAAATAAAATTTCTATTAAGCTTATCAAGATTTTTGCAAGTATCATAGGTAGGAGGTTGGTCAGCATAGTGTAGTTGGGTAAGGCAACAGGAACCGCTTGAACCAAAGTGACTCTTACTTTTGACAGGGCTTTTTCTTCTATCCACCAGTCAAGATCATTATGAATCTTTCTATTATTGTTGATGTTTCGATAAACACTATCAAATCTCCACCTTTCTGTTCTTTTATTTTCATTCCCAAAAAATTGAATTTTCTGACCTCTATCATCTTCATAATAAGGTTCTTGGTAAGATTGTGGATCTGGTGGTTTGTTGCGATTTAAAGTCAGGGGGTGGGGGTAGAAATTTGAAGAAGGGCAGAGGAAGGAGAGGATTGGTTTTCTACCGAGCAAAGGAGGTGGAAAGGCAGAAAGGGGGGATACTTCAGAAGTGTTTGCGGTGTCTCAGTAGTTATTGAGAGTTCTTTAGGTTTAGGGTTAACACTAGTTTGATCTACGGTTGTGCATGCACCAAGTGATCGGAACAAGGGGCCAGTGGATTTTTGCCTCACTTTTGGAAGTAGCTTGAAAATGTAATGGCCGGGTTGTAGTGGGTATGATTTGGTCTGGGTAATACTTTTGGTTTGGCTTCCAGCATTTGGGTCACGGTTATTCTCTTTCGAGATCAAGGCTCCAAAATAATTATGTCTTTTTTAGGCCCTTGGTTTGTACCTTCAAAGGCTTTCCTTGGCCATACAGATTGTTTTATGTGTGCTTTCTTTAGGTATATTGGTTGGGCCTTTGTAGTTTTCTTTTGACCAATATCCAAGCTCCATAGTTGGGTTTTTGTTGATCTTGGTTTTCTTTCTCAGCTGTCCCTTTTGCCATGTTCTGGACGTTGCCATTGTTTCCATTAAAATTTCACAAGTTACCGTTGACGTTTGTCAGCAGGTTCAGTTGGTTTTAGGAAATGGGCTCTAGAGTTTTGTTTTCCATCCGGTGAGAACATGTCTCTTTCTACTGACCCACCCAACCATATTCAAAGCAGATTTACGGTAAAAATTCGTACACTTAATATTCTTTTCTGGCTAAAATGTATGCTGGAGTTAATGGCTTTGAAAGGTCAATCTCGACACATATTCGAGCATATTTACCTCTTGTAGATGTAGCTATATTGAAGTCTACCTTTATATGTCTTTCAAATTTAGCTGCAATTCTTCTTAGAACACTCTCGTTATAGTACTCAATTGGCAATTCTGATAATCAGAGCCAAATTGCTGTTGATTTCTCCACGGCTTAAGAGGGTTTGAAGTTGGGCTCCCATTTGCGAACGGTGAGATAGTGATTAAAATTATCCATGGACCTCCATTTAAAGCCTATGACGCATCTTGCTAGAAGTCGAACTTGATTAGGAAGAAGCCATCGTAATCATTTCAAAATCTCCCTACAGATCTCATATTGATTTTAGTCTGGTCAATAATGCATGGAATCCAATGGTTTTTCCCAACAGTTTGACGATGATACAGTCTTGCCATTGTGCTCTTATGGATTGGATGAAGGTTTCAGGTGTGGTTGTATCGCCCAAACCATTTAGGTGTTTGCATTGTCTGCTACTTCTTTGAGGGTAAGATCTTCCATTTCATCAACGAAGTAGACAACTTTGTCTTCTTGGCTTTTATAAATTGCATCTCTATAGGATTTGATTTTTATAGGTTCTCCAGGATTTGATGTGGATGGTGGACCACATTCTTAACTTGTTACTGTGTGGGTGATTCTTCCATCTCAACGTCGGATTTAGCATTTGTGATTTTCCTTTGGTGTTTGTCAGGCTTGTCTCTGGGTTGTACCTCCCATGTTTCTTCCATAACTTGATCTTTCTTTCGTTGGTCTAGGGCCTCATCCAGAGGACAAGTTTAGTGAGCCTTCTTTAATTTCTTCGAGCTTCTCTCTCCACTATTAAGGCTCAGTGGGTTGGCTTTTTAGGTGAGGTTGGTGGTGGTTTTCAAGTATTTAGAATCCTTTGGGGAGGGACTTTCGATTTCTTGATCGGTCATCTTTTTTTCTTCAGTATCCTCAGAGGGAATCCAGATTTTTCCAATTAAACGGGGATCATGGGATGGGTCTAGTTGTGGGGGGCTAAGATATGGAGAGTCAAACGAGGTGTTAGTTGGCAGAGATTCAACGTCGACCAACGGGGAAGCGGAAGGGAGGAGGGGTGGTGGTCAGAGGTGTTTCTTGAACCTAACTGTGTTTCCATCGTGAGAGAAGTTTTGCAGGCCAAGCCTTAGAGAGTTTGTTCTGATACCATCTGCGACAACCCGGTCCACGCCACCACTACGAGGCGATGTCTTTCTCAAAAGGTCTAACCAAGTATGTACTTATGACTTCCTAGGTAGAGTTTTACTAGGCCAATTGCAAATTATCCCCGCATTCGATGTGGGATATCACAACAGTTCACCTCAAGCTACTTAACTTTTGCACAATTTACCAATCAATGGGTTGAAGTCTAATTTTTTGGGTGCCTGTCAATTTTTCAAGGGTGAAGTTGTAACTTTAACCCTTTTTCCCACCTTCGCAGGCACATCAGCTTCGCTGCATTGTTTCCTTCCAAACCCAATTTCCCAACTCCTTTTCCCTCCAAACCAACAATTTACCACACACACACACACGCAGAGCACACCAATCCACACCAGTATACATGGACAAAGAAGAAAAAGCAGGGTTGTTGTGTCTTCTAACCCATAACAATTAAATTGTTCCAAAATCTTCAAACTGGGAGGCTTATTAGAGTTTTGCTTAGAATTTTGCCCAAATTTCAAAATTAGGTTTCATATTGCTGAGATTGAATTCACATGGATTCAAGTAACAATTAAAATTACACGAAGCTTCACTCCTATTGTGGAGAATCTCAATCCACATTCTTGTACATAATGTAATAAAGGCAAAGGATTTGTGGGCTCTGGAAATTATAAGGTAACTAAAAGTTTGCTTAAAATTCTTAAATACCCTAAGTGATAATTTTCTTATAACCATTCATGTGGACACTATGGTTGGGTCCAGAGGTTTGTTATCGAGTAATGGTTTTTGCTATAATTGTGTTGACGAAAGTGGATGAATTCCAGACAAAACAATTGGAGTACGAAAATTCAATTGAAGAATTCCAAAAAATGAATGAGCTACTTTCGGATATGAACAAGCTGTTAATAGAGAAGAATGAAGTTCTCATAAGAATAAATGAAATTTAAGGGACGAGGAATTGGTTGCTGAGCATATGATGAAAATACAATATTGTGGAACCAAATTTATTTAGTCATGTTTCTATTGTTATTGTTCATTTGCATTTGCTTGTTAACAAAGGTGAATGAGAATGTAAGTAGGAAAAAAGATGTTGTTCTTAGCCCGAGGTAGCATGTAAGTAGGCCATATATTTCTCGGTGTTGTTCATTTTATTTGCAACGGAAGAATATATATTGTTGCTCTATTTTGACTGTACCTATGCAATGACAATGAAACTTCTGTGAACATTCATCTTATAATAGTTATATCATGACAATATAATAACAATACATAAGTTTAAGCATTGAAGTCAAACACGAACGTGGTACAAGTTCTTAATCATTACATATATAAAGATGTTCACAGTATTACACGACATCTAAAAATCCACGACTTACACAAAAATCAACCATTTACCAACCTGTAAATTACAACAAAAAAAAAAAAAACCAACCAATCACCAATCTATTAATACATAGAACTCTATTAGCAATAGGCATTATATGACATATACTACATACATCGAGATCACAACCTAAATGCACTAAGCCATCCTCCATACTCCATCCAAGGGTTAACTATAAAAACTCTAATTAGTTTGCATATCCTAACCTATCATTTATTTTACCCAGCAAACAAACTCATCTTACTTCATCTGCGGTGTCAAAATATGCAAGTCTTCTCCTCACACATGTCTTCCTTTTAACAATACGCATAAATCCATTAATCTGCAATTTCACAATTGATAAATCATTTGTATGGTCTAAAACAATTCAAAAAATTCACTCGAAAAGCATACTAGCAAAGCAAACTAGTTAACTAGTATTCTCAACCTATCTTGGTAGCACCCATGGGCTCATAGTGGGTCCTGTTTGCTAGACACGTCACCGTAGTCAACAGTCAATTTTTAAATGATTCAACTAGTCAAAATATGTACTCTCAAGTCATGTGCATTTTTCGTACTTTTATGATTCTTTGTCAATAAGAAATTATTTTTGCATAACTAGTGGTCGCTAGCATAGCGACGACGGTGCGCCTCAACTCACACGAATGCATTTGATGTCGAACAGTCGCTCGCCCACTCGCCGTCGGCCACCGGCGGCCGCGCACTCTCATTTCCAACTTCTATCATTACCAGAAATTTCACTTCCCTTTTTGTGCAACATCAAGCACCCACACCACCTATCGTTAACATTACAACATTACCCCTTTCTCTTAAACTTGACCGTCAATCACACTACCACTCAGCACTTGGCTCGCTCGTCGTCTTTAAAATGTTGGTCGCCCGTGACCGGACTATGATAGTCGTTGTCACGGGCGCGCTGTCTCTACGACGTTAGTCTCCTCGTGCCCATGCGCCATTCATGTGTCACCTACACAAGTGAGGCAAGTAGAAAATCCCCAGACTAACTCCTGTCCCTGGCATAATGCTCGCTTCTGCTACAGCGATCTCCCTTGCTTGTGCGCCACTTTCATAATATGTGCCCCTGGCACCATGTATTATCTCATGATGGATTTCGCCGTGCCCATACGCCACTCTCATGTTCGTGCAGTTGGCACCGTGCTCATGCGCCACTCTCATGTTTCATGCTATTGGAACCATGCCGATGCGCCACTCTCATGTCTCATGTTGTTGGCACTGCACCCATGCGCCACTCTCATGTCTTGTGTCGCTGGTACCACGCCCAAGCACCACTCTCATGTTATGTTTTGTCAGGCACCGCGCACAGTTCACTACAAAAGTGCGGCCCCATCGTGGATGTGGAACATGCTTCGACCCACTCTCCTAAGTGTGCAACATTTCGAGGGGCTCAGCTCGTAGTGCTTTGGAATAAAGGACCCTTTGCGGTGGAATAGGCTCGCTACAATAGAAGTTATCTCCACCTTGGGTGGCTTGCATGACACTAGGCACGCCTGAGCTGTGACCATGTCGTACTTACATTATCGTTGATCGTCGGTGCCCCCAGGACGATGACCCCCGGGTCACTTTAAGAAGGGAACAGGTCTTCAAAAGGCATCGCACCGAGTTCACTTGGCAGACGGGCATAGGAACCCTCCTTCACCACTGTCAGGTTCTCTCCACATCTCTCGACACACCCCTCTGGGATTCAGTAAGGACGTGGACCGGTGGCTAGAGCAAGGGCTTATTCTGATCACGCTGACGTTGTGTGGTATGTCTTTTTAGACAGGTAGAGCGAAAACAAGCAGCACGAATATGGGAATTGGTAGTCAAAATGAGCACTAGGATTTGTGGACCCCCTAGTGATGTGTCACTCTTAGTGGATGACACGTGGCAAATAATGAAATAGGCATACTTTTGCCTATAAATAGAGGACCCTGGACTTCATTTTGAAAAAGAATTTTCTCATTTGATATAGAGCACTTTCTCATTCTAGAATCTAGAGCTATTGAATTCTAGAGGAAGAAACACAATTGGACTATGACATTAGACATAACATCGACAATGACATTGGACCTTGGCTTGGACCCTAACTTGGACTGTCGACCCTGTTCATCTTAGCCTCATCTCCACAACACTGCCACTCTTTACGGTCCGTCGGGAAACCTTTCTCTTTGCCCTTACTCCTCCCTTACTGTGTCTCACTTTATACATCTCACACCTGACTCGAACTATATCTTTTGTGGTACCTCCATGTAGCTGCTACGAATCCAGTTTCCATGGCATCTACTATTTTACTAAACAAAGCATCCTTTCACAAAGAGCTTAATCAACAAAACAAGAAAAATAGAAATAGTTATTAGGGGTGTGCATTTAAATCGTTGAAACCGATCCAACCGTAAAAACCAAACCAACCAACCTGAATAATCCCAAACCGATCGTAAAAATAGTCGGTTTGGTTTTTTATTTTCCAAACCATATATTCGGTTCAGTCAGTTCAGTTCTAATTTTTTCAAACCGATATAAATCGAACCGACCGTAGGTTGTGTGTGTGTGTGTGTGTGTGTATATATATATATATATATATATATATATATATATAACCTAACTCCAGTTACTTTAATTAATTGTCTTACTTAAATACCTCATTCATATAAAAACAGTAACCCTAAGTTACTTTAATCCTAACTATACTTTTCACTCGCTGCCCACTCCTACAGATCTCTGCAATCTACTTCACGAAGCCTCAATGACAAGTTGACAACCACTGAAACACCAATACATTAGCAGAGAGCCAGGGCCTCTACCTTCACCACGGTAGCGCCTACCTCTACTAGGGCAGTGCCTCTACCTCCACCACAGCTGCACCTCTCATCTCATGTATCTCATTCCATCTCCCATGGCTGCGCCTCAATCATCTCACGTCACACTACCGCCTTCACCTCCTGTCGCTAGCCTCCATAATCTCATGTCTCTCCCTCCGCTGCTTCGCTAGCCTCCATAATCTCATGTCTCTCCCTCCACTGCCACTTTCACATCTCTTTCGTACGAAGTATGGTCTCCTTTTCTCCTCCCCTTTTCTGTTTTGCTCTTACATACTCTTTTGTTTCTTGATTTTTTTCTTCTCCTTCTCTCTTCGGTTTCTCTTCTCTCTAAGTTTAATAAAATGAGTTTAGTAAAATTATTAAGTGTAATGAGTTTACTAAAATCATTAAGTGTTCTATACTAAGATCATGTGGAGAATCTTTTGGGCCATTGGCCATATGCCCAATTTTTTTGGTTGGATTGAAATAGAAAAATAAAATAGGTTTGAGTCTTTAAATGTTTAGATAACTATTTTACTAAACAGTGAACACACACAAAGATGAGGCATTTTTGGGCCACTAGCATGTGCTGAAATTTTTGGGTTTGATTAAAATAGAATAAGATTGGTTTGAAATAGAATAAGAAAGAGTCAGTACCTTAATTCCAAAATAGAGCTCCACTTTATTCCATTCAACCAAAGAATTCAATCCCTTAATTCTGAAATAGAGCTCCTCTGAAGTTAGATACCTATTGCATTTTGGCCATTGGCCATGTGCGTGGCTTTTTGTGACTACTGACTAGAAAAATAAGGAGATTTTCCCATTTGTTTTTAAGTATTTTTCATCTCGATGATATTTAGAATCTTGAACAAAACTTGTTTGATGTAATCACACAAAATTTTAGTAATTAATACAGTTTACTTGAGGCGGCATTAACTTGGATTTTAGTTAACAAATGATTTCTTATTGTTGTGTCGTATCAGATGATTGTTGATGATGCGGGTGCAGTAACTACTGGTGGCACCGGTAATGATACATGCGCAGTAGGTGCTGGTGGCAGCGAAAATTCCTGCCTACTTCATCCTAGGCCTCTAAAGATAAAGAAAGAGACAAATATTAGAGAGCCGTTTGGAGTTTGGAATCTCTTTCAGAAAATCAAAGAGAGTACACCAATTGTGCCTAATCCTGAACTCGCGATTTGTAAGTAGTGTTTTAAGTGTTATAGCTACACTGAGGAAAATGATACCAGTACTTTATGGAGCCATATTAGGTATAGATGTAAGAAATATTATTACATATAAGCTGGTAATAGTAAGAATCAAAGAAAAATCATATTTGAACCTAAAAGGCAAAACAGTGGTGTGAGTGAGCTAAAGGTGGCTTTATTTAGTGTTAAGGAGTGCAGACTAGCACTAACGGAGATGATAATTAATGATGAATCACCTTTTAATCTTGTTGAAGGACAGGGGTTTAAAAAGTTCTGTTGAGTCATGGAACCAAGATTTAATGATTCATCTCGTTTTATAGTTACTAAAGAAATTCTTAAGTTGTTTCGTAAAGAGGGAGAGCTATTAAATAAGCTTTTAAAATTGAAAGGGTTTGTCTCATTACTGACACTTGAACTTCATTACAAAATATCAATACATGTGTCTTATAGCTCATTGGATTGATTGTGACTAGAATTTGGGAAAGAGAATTATAGCATTTTGTCAAGTTGAAAATCACAAGGGTAAAACAATTGGTAAATTGATTGAGACTTGCTTGTTGAATTGGAAGATAGATAGTCTTATTATTGTAACAATTGATAATGCTACTTCTAGTGATTGTGCTAATAACTATCCGAAGAGTAAAACTAATAGCTGAAAAATTACCATTATGGATAATGAGTTCATGCACATGAGGAGTGGTGCTCACACTACCAACCTCATAGTCAGGGAAGGTATGAAAGAAGTTCATGAGTCTATTGTGAATATTCAAAATGCGGTAAGGTTGGTGAGGTCTTTTCCTTCTAGGCTTAAGTTTCAAAAGGTGTGCAAAACAGGAGAATTTAGAAAGTAAAAGTCTTATTTGTCTAGATATTCCAATTAGGTGGAATTCTACCTGTTTAATACTAGTAGCAGCCCAAAATTTTCAAAAAGCTTTTGAAAAATTAGAAGAAGATGATTCGGCCTTCGTAAGCACTTTTCGGTGTCTTTAAGTGAGGATAAGGATGGGAACAAGGACGATGGTGGGAGAGGAAAGGCAAAAAATATAGGGCCTCTTTTGTTTGAAGATTGGGAAAATGCTAAGGTGATTTTTTCAGTTTCTAAAGATTTTCTGTGAGGTAACTTTATGATTTTCTGATTCTGTATATGTTACATCTAATGCCCATTTTTGACAAAATTATGGTTGTGCGATTGAAATTGGTACAATTGAGTAAAAGTGCTAATTATATCTTGCATTATATGGCTTCTAACATGCTGAAAAAGTTTGAAAAGTATTGGTAAAATGTGGATAAATTGAATAAGTTGGTGTATATTGTTGTTGTGTTGAGCCCTCATCACAAATTAAAATATGTTAAGTTTTGCTTACGTCAAGTGAATGATTGTGGGGTGATTAAGGATATTGTTGATAAGGTGAAGGAAAACTTGGTACGCTTGTTTGAGAACTTTGAGCCGGGGGGGTGTCGTGAAAACAGTGGAAGAAGTCAAGTTCCAAAGAAAATGAGGTTGAGGGAGAAGAATCTTTGGCAGCACAACATCATAGGCTTTTAGAGGCAGAAGAGAGTATAGAAAACAAATCTGAGGTGGAAAGGTACTTGGCAGAGAGTTGTGAAGACTCTAGAAAATCCCTTGATATATTAAGGTGGTGGAAGGTGAATGGTAACAAGTATCATGTCCTCTCATAGGTAGCATGGCATATTTTAGTTGATTTGGGTTCTACCGCTGCTTCTAAATCAGCTTTTAGCATAGGAGGTCTTATACTTGATCCATTTAAGTGTTATTTGAATCCAAGGATTATAGAAGAAGCCCTTGTTTGTACTCAAAATTGGTTGAAATGTCTTTCAACTCCCATTGATCTTCGACAAGCTATTGACAAGGTTGAAAAGTATGAAGACGTCTTTTCAGGCAAGTTTTTCATATTAGTGAAATTGCTTTTAACAAATTCATTTGCTAAATTTCTTAATCTTTTCATTTCAGAGAAGGCAATAGAATCAAATACAAGTAGTTATATTGGTGTATTTATTGCTATTGACTGAGTCACCAAGGTAATTCAAGTCTCTCTCTCTCTCTCTCTCTCTCTCTCTTTTTGGTTCTTGAGAACTCCTTTTTGTGTTTAATGTCATAACTTAGCACTTATCTTGTAACATCCCAGAATTTTCCTGAACGTTAACGCTCAATCAATCAGTGACACTAAGACAATGATAACCTCATAACCAGATGATCGGTCATCATCAGAGCAACTAAACCATAAATCAAACAATATTCTCTATGGACTGTCATAAATGATACATCAACTAAGTCTGAAAATTCTTATATAACAATCACTACCCGCACAGGGGTTCTAACAAATAATATCAAAAATTAAATTTATTTTTCTCTTGCTCGCTCTAATCCATGTTCAGGTAACCTACGGCTGGTTATCAACTGCGAAAAGGAAGTCAAGGGAGAGTGAGCTTTTGAGAGGCCAGTAAGGTCGATCAAAGATTTAAACATCAAAAACGATTTGGATGATTTTTCATATAGATTCAAACAAAACTTTGTAAAAGTATTTTCAATAAAAAGATAGCATTTCGATAAAGATCGGGATGAACAAAATGAACGATTTTTACATTCAAGCCCAATAACATCTTTTTGAGGGATTTACTTTTGATGTAATCACTGCAATACGATAAAAACATATGGACGAATATTCAGCTCGATCCCTTAAATAATAGTCATTTGAAACACTTCAGGTATAATAAAGCATGAACGGATAATATTCAAAACAGTTCAAGTGCAATAAAACATAAACAGGAAACATTGAACATGAGCAGTACAGAAGCAAAGCCACCTCGGCAGTGCTCGATCGCTTTACATATGCATATTTACACCGGCTAGTCCATCAAGGTACTAGCCCACACCAATTCACCGACTTGTCCATTAAGGTACTAGCCCACACCAATTCACCGATTCCTCCAACAAACACCAACTTCCGCCAAAACACACCAATGCAAAATGTCATGTCAGCATTTAGAAGAATATAAATACAATTGTAACTGCTTTACCATAATCAAATAAAAAAACAGAGAAGAATGAAACCAAAGTTCCAAACAATCGCTATAAGGCTCGAATTAGGGCTTCATGGGTGATATCCAAAATATTTTTATAAAAATTTTATAAAACCAGAGTTCCACAAAATTTTTGAAACAGTTAAGAATAAAACACAGACATTAAGAATGATAGTAGGGTTCAGAGAAAAAATCCTTACCTCGATCCAAGCTAAGCGATGCTACCAATCATTAATCAATATTTTCTGAATAACCTAGATTGGCAATCCATTTGTCAGAACATAATCTATACTACAATACTATAACCCTAATATCATTTACCCCCACGTGTTCACTTCTAACCCCGAAATCACTCAACTCAAAACGCGCTTTGCATGCGGCTAACCTAACGGAGAAGCATGTACGATCCTTAACGCATGTTGATATTTCAAAATTCAAAATAAATTAAAATAAACACTTTTATAGCTTAAAACATTATAAAAAGTCAAAACGTGAATTTTCTGAATTTTTGAATATTTTTGAATTAAAATAATTTTCTTAAATGCAATAAAAATCCATAAATTGTCAAAATTACTTCCAATTGAAAAATAAGTCCCATAATTTTTATACGAACTTTAAAATATATATAAAAATTATAGAAATTGAAATTAGAATTTAAAAGACACTAAAACTATTTCTTTATTTTTTTGTTTTGCTAAATTAAATGCGATACTGAAAATGATAACAAATCGACTCCAAAAATCATCAAATTTATACTGAGTTTTATTATACTATATAAACACTACTCTAATTTTCCCCAGAACATTTTTAGGGTTTAAAGGTTCCTAAAGAATTTCCCAAATCTGAAATTATAGAAAATACTAAAAATTCATACGATCTCAGAAAATTATAAAATTTTGCCAAGAATTCTAATATGGTCTAGAGTATTATACTGTAAATTTTCACATGCTAACGATAAGCGTGCGTTAACATATGCACGTGTCAATTCTAACACTAACCTAAATTTCCCTCTCATTACTTCTCTATTGAAGTTCCTGTTTTCTTCTTTTCTCTCAGCACAGTCCAGAAACCCACTCACACATACGTCACAACTGTCTTTCCATCTCATTCTCCTTACCCACACTCAAACACAACTCACATACACCCATTACAGACACACATGTATACACAAATACATCTTCATCCTCCCCTCTTCCAAGACCCATTTCACACATTTTGTTCACATACAAACACACACACGCTATATACACAATACATATGTTGTTCCACCCATTTGCACTCCCCACCCAACCTTCCACTTCACCATCAATTACACAGGTTCAAAAAGAGAAGACATTGCCCATTTGCATGCCCACTGCCGTGAGGCAGTGGGTCCTCCTCATCTTCTCTTGCATTTCATTCATTTAACCACTCAAATATCTCACCTCACCCTGCACACACAGCTACACACACAAGACACCTACACTCACGAACACACCCACAAACACTCACTCACGGACATATACCTGCACACACAACTCCCTTTATTTACCATAAGTCATGGCAGCCCATGGCTGCCGCAATCACCACACTCGCACACTGTAGCCCATGTCCACACACACACACATTCACTTTTCTTGCGGCTGTGCAGCCCATTTACTCATACAGGTTCACACCATGACCATTCTTGCACATCTCACTCACACGGCATCTCATGGGTCTTCTTCTCCCTTTATTTTTTTTCCCAACACACTCACATGCACATTCACACCCCTGCACCACTTATACACACACCTCCACTCATAACTTACATACACCTACCTTCCATCCAGTGGCAGTGGGTCTCTCTCTTTCCTTTCTTTTCATCACACTAACACACATACTCAACACCATACATTGATATGCACATGTACACAACCATACTCACATCTAAACACACCACTCATGGAGACCCGCAAATACTCTTATATATTTACACGAGCACAACACCTGATATACAACCTGCTCACCCGTTCATATACACATAATTCCCAGCAACTATGAACCAAAAATACCCAAAATTTAAACTACCTCATGGCAATCTCTTGCAAACCCACATCTTTTTCCCATACACGCATACACATAGCCTTCCTTTAGTCTTCCTCATAGACTCATTTTCACACACAACATACATGACACTCATGTTCACTCCCTTACAGCCTCACACACAAACATACTCGCATATAACTCACCCAATTATTGTAATGTAAGAGAGAAAGAAACAGGATTGAAACTTACCAGAAGATCGCACCTCACCGAAAGATTTATCTGTCGTTTCCCTTTCTCCCTCTTTCTGTGAATATTTCTTCCTTTCTCACGAATACACAGAGTCTCTCTCTCTCTCTCTCTCTCTCTCTCTCTCTCACGAATACACAGTCTTCTTCTTTAATTATTATTGGGTCCAATATTAAACCATTATGATAATTTTTGCGTTAAGAAAATTATTACGCTATCTCGTTTGACAAAACGTCGCTAATAATAAGTGTATCGATACCAAAAATAAATTCGCAGCTAAAAGTATACGTCAATGCTAAGTATTTAAAAAAATAACATCACTAAAAACTGCAAATTAAAATATTGATGCTTAAAAATATATTTGTCCGCTAAATTTTATTTTATTAATCCGTTAAAAATATCGGGGTGTTACATATCTTTTCTAAAATGCTTTCTGAGTTATGGCACTTCTAATGAGGCTCTTTTTTATGTCATCTCAGTGTTCATTTGCGTGTTTCATTGTTTATGAGATTTTCAATTAGTTGCACAAAGTATTTGCAGGTCTCGTGATTTGAAGATGATAGACTACATTGTTCATGAGCACAACATTGAAATTGGTTCTGATTGTCTAATGAAAGTGAGGGTTAAAAATTTCTTTTGCCATAGCTATTTGACAGTAATTTTTATTGATAAACAAATAAAATATGGTCACTAATGTGTTCTAGTGTTCTTCATCTGTAATTACTTTTTATCATTTCTACAAAAACCAGATTCAATTCTTCACTATAATGACAGTTTGTACGGTTGAGTTTGCTTCCATAATGATTCATTTTACTTGGCTTCTATTGGTGTTCTTGTTAATAGACAACTGATTTTACTTGGTTTCTATTGAGTTTGCTTTATAATGGCTTTTTTGTTTTGCCAAAATGCTTGAGATCTATCTTAGTTATCAGAAATCTCTAATGCATTTTTTTAGGTTGCAGTACAAGTTTTAATTGTATCATTTTGCTGAGATTTGGTGTGCAATAAAGGCCTCTGGACATCTTATTTGGCTCTATGACAGTTTGTCGAGTATGAAGAATTATTATATATGTCTTGTAAACTTGATTCTTTTTTTTTCATAAATATTGACTTTATGTTGATTGAAGGTTGATCGGTGATGAAGGTTTTGAAGATGCCAAAGTCTTTTTCGTGATTTTTTGCTTTTAAAAATCCTTAGGACTTGTTTCTTTTTAACTTAATCTGATGGTTAGAATGATGTTGTGTAATGATGTGTAATTAGAACTTTAACATATGTTGTGTAATGATCTCTTTATAATTATGTAATTTGATTAGAACTATATGATGTGTAATGACTAATTCTCTTTTGATTGTTATGTAATCTAATTAGAATTTTAAACTTATGTTTGCTTGGTTATTTCTTTGAGTTTTTGTTACAAACTCATTTTTTGGGGCTTAGAATGGAGTGTAGCCCAAACCGATTGATCTGTTCAAACCGAACCGTTTGATCCATTCAATCCGTTCGAACCGAACTGTTTTAACGCAGTTTGGTTTATTTTTCTTCAATTGATGTTGGTCGCTTGAATTTGATATTCAGCCTCTAAACCGAACTGACCGAACCATGCTCACCCCAAACACTTGGCATAATAAAAAAAATTAGCGACATAATTTAACTATAAGATTCCTAGTTTGGACACATGAATAGTAATCAATACACACACATGCGCCACTACCCTCATAAGCAGTGGCATTCAAAAACTGTAAAATTATTCCAAACAATTAGCAATCCAAAAACCCTAACTGTAACCCTAAAAATGAGTCATTCGACACTAAAGCTACACGTTTCATACTATAAAGATTTGTGTATACCGATCATTGTTGTAAGTGGGATCTCTGGTCTCGAAGCAAGCCATCGCATAGTCCTATTGATCGCCATTGTATTGGCTTCGATCCAACCTCTGAGTCATCTTCTAGACATGCACAAAGTGGTGATGTGCGATGATAGATATGTTCATCGTTTGGATTTAGGGTTAGGCATTCGAAATGTAAGTGTATAATAGTTTTGGTGACTCCACAGTACATTCAACTTATATGAAGGCAGATAATGCTGTCAAGGTGGATTAGCTATTGAAGTTACAATTTTACCCCTAGAATATTGACGAACACATAAAAAATTGAACTTTAGCCTGTCAACCGGTGAATTCACACAAATTGGGCAGCCTTAGGTGAATATTGCCAAAATTAAAACATTAAGGTGAAATGCACACCTGCCACCAAAAAATAGTCTCTTATACTTAAAAGATCCATAATAAAATGTAGTGCAATAATATGTGCTGAGATAGAGACATTTAAAACAAAAGGAGGTTAAAATTTTATTATTCTCTTACCATATCTAATAGTGACACCACGTCATCAATAGACCATAACATTAAAGTTTTTTTTTTCTTTCTTTAATGTAATAAATGTCATCACAAAATAAGATCATTGTCACCATTTGTCACGACTGTGTGTAGCCAAGTTTTTATCAAGGACCCTCAAAATTGAAAGAGAGATTATGCGAACTCAAACGCTCATGGACGTAAAACGAACATATGCAGATGCTTGCATCATTCTGGTAGCGGAGCAGCTCAGTGCTTTGCTCTATCGATATTCATATTCTTCAGTGGTTTGTTGCCTTGCAATCCCAACAAGGAAAAATGGTCGTCTCCATTCTTGCGAGATTGGTAGAAAGATTATGGAAATCCCATACGGTCATGAAATAAGTATGAATCCAAGCATCTGCCGCTTTCTTATGTGCATGGTTCTGATGGCGGAGCAGCTCCGTGCATTAAAAAGTTTGTCGGGACGCGGGTTGAGGAAAGAGAGTGGAGAAGATTTGTTTCTTCGAAATTTCATCCTGTTGATGTGAATGCACTTGTAGCACCGTAGCAGTAAAGAATGATGGTCCAAGTCCACAATCTAGAAAAACTTGTACAAAATCTAGCCTTGTCCCTATATCAGTACGAAACCAAGAAAAAAGGCTTCATCAATCACAGAATATTTGCGTAAACTATCAATTTGATGACTTTATATTTTTATGCGTCAATGATAACAATGGCATTCGACCTAGTGGCTATTATCATGATGCCAAATGCACCAGAAAAGAAACTGAAACGAACTTCAGCCCTCGCCCATACAAGTAGATGCATGTTAAGTTGACTATGAACTCTCGCCAAGACATTGCAAAACTAAGAGGTTCTCGCCGAATCGGGAATCCCTTCAAAGTAGGATTTCTCTGCGCTTAAAACACCCTGCATAAATAAGAGAAGTCAGTAGCTGCCATTCTGCCAGATAAAAGAAGACTAGTGCTTTCGTCCCATGGTTTCCAAGTTACAACCTTTATGATCATCATAGCAGCCTCCTTGTGCAGAACCTCGTTATACTCGTGACAGGCAAGATTCTGAAACGTGTTAAAATTATTCTCCCAACCAGAAAGAGGGATAACAGTAACCAAAATTTGAGTATCTAGTACTAACTTGGACACATTTGGGACAACCAGTATCTCCAGAGCAGCAGCATGATGTGAGAAGTTCCAAAGCAGCATTTAGCAGTTCAGTGAAAAGTGGTTGAACCTGCAACCATTTTGTGCTGGGAAGTGAACATGTCATCCTTTTTTTTTTTTGAAGGAAGGTGACAGCCTTCGCTGCAGTGTCTACGCGTATACAAAACACAAGATGGCACAACAGAAATTTTATCGCATTCATCACTGAATCTACATTCTTAACCTTAGTTGCACAATTAATTGCAGGAGTCCACAAATAATCCCAGAGATTTGCAAATTTGCACTCCAAGCTTGGGAGCTTGTTGGGAGCGCAATTCGAGTTAGGTTGGGATCGAAAACTCAAGTAGCTGCAGGTTCTTCTCTCTTTCTGGCACTAGCTTAACAATAGCTCATGGAGATTTATACCATTGATACTTTATAAATGGATGTTATTTACACTCTGCCATTGATACTTTATAATGGATATATAAGCATCAGTATAGAAACATGATTACTTCTTTGTTAAATGACAGTATTAATTCCAAGAGAACCGTCTCTCTGTTTTATTTAGTCTACTAGATATTTCAATCTTATGTGTTGACTCTCATAGACCAGCTATGCCTTCTCTATTGACCACTGGTAAAAAAGAGCCTGGAGTGGCCATCTCAAAACCAAGTATCCTTGTACAGATTTTGGCCCCACTTCCATGTGCTCTACCTCTCAGCAAAGTGACAGCACATCAGTCTATAAAAAATACAAGAACCAAAATAAGAAACGACCTTCTCTGGGCCCAAGGCTTGGTCTGCTTCATCGTTCTTTCTCTTTGGAAACTCTAGCCTCCATTAACAACAGAAGAATCACCCTCAGCGATGTACACAATAGTGCCAGCAAGAGAGAAGAATCTGCAACTACTTGCGTTTGCAATCCCAGGCTACCGGGATCGTGTTACTTTAGTTCGCAATGCCAACCTACCTGGGATCACACAAATTTGTGTTTTCGGGGAGATTCATGAGCTTCTTGCACGAATCCTTGGACTAAGTGATGGACCTTCGAGACCCAAATTCACTTTTGACAAGTGTGCACATACTCGAAGCCTGGAGTGGCCATATCACTGTGTGATATAGGAAACAATATGGAATTGAATCTTTGATTGCCTAATCCGATAAATAAGGAGTTGATTTGATTATGTTTTCTATTTTTAAAATTCTCTTTTGTCCTATAAAAGGACCTCAAACAATTCGTAATGTCAGACTTTATGAATCGAATTATCAAGTTGCTTTCTCCATATCCTCCCTTCTATGAAGCACGGACACCTCTTCTAGGTGGAGGTATGGTGTCCTAAACGGACGGACACCCCGACACCCTCCGGACACCGGCCGATACGTGTCGGACACCGCCGATCGGTGTCGGAATTTTTTTATTTTTTATTTTAATTTCCGACACCGTGTCGGACACTTCCTCGAGGAGTGTCGGACACGGCGTTGTGCAGTGTCGGACCGTTTGGGTCTAATTTGGAATTTTTGGAACTAATTTTGGGGGGTGCCCTAATCTGTGCACTGATCTGAGCCATTACCATCTGCTTTACTCACCTCAAGGGTGCCGTCTCCTTCCCTCTCACTTCACGGGTGCCCTTCTGAGCCGGAGCTGTAGCCGGAGTTGTCACCGGAGCTCAGTAGCCAACATTCCGAAGCCGAAGCCGACAGATCCAGTCTCCGTCGCCGTGGCCAGCTGCTACTGTCGCCGTCGCCGTCGCCCGACTTGATCGTCGCCGGAGGTCCTCCGCCACCATTGCTGACCCACAGGTCCTTCGTCCTCATCTCGTCTCCTTCTTCAGTCGTTTCTTTATTTTACTTTTTTTTCTCCCTCTGTCACGACTCAAGAGTCGTTTCTTTCTTTTATTTTCTTTCTTCTCCCACTGTAGAGAGCCGTTTCTCTCTTTCGTTTTTTTTTTTTGACTTAGCATTTGTACTAATTACTGTCCCTTGCTCTTTTTTTTTTGACTTAGTTATTTTGTCCAGTACTTAGTTTCTGAAATTTTACTTGTATTAGTGTATATTTATTATTACTTGTATATTTATTATTACTTGTAGAATGTATTTGATATTTATTATATATATATATATATATAATAATAAAAATATATTAAAAAAATAGCGGTGTCCTGCGGTGTCCAAAATTTGATTTTTTGGAAATTGCGGTGTCCGGTGTCCCCGTCGGTGTCGGTGTCCGACACCGTGTCCGTGTCCGTGCTACCTAGCCTCCCTTCAATCTCCTATCCTTAGGGTTCTAACTCTCACACTCCCCATTTCTCTATTCCTTTACATTATACACCGTTAGCTACATCACTAAGCCTCACCACCACTAAAAAATAGAAGAAAAAGAACAAATACGGTTCACCTGTGATGAAATGCCAGTGCCTCCAGGATGCGGATCGTAAAGAAGTATCCTTTCAGGAATGTAGCGGCTATCATGAGGGTTTATGCACTCTGAAGCTAAATCGGAGGAGTTGCAGATTATAAATCTACATTCAAAGTAATATCAAGAAGTTATGCCCAAAGAAAAAGGAGGCATCACAGACAATTATATTTCATAGCTTTGAATTTCCACCTAAATTGTTGTTTTAAACACTGAACGAAATTGGAAGGATCACCTCAATGTTTGGGAAGGGGGCCAGGGGTTCATCATAAAATTACAGTCTGTAAATGCAAGCTTCCGGATATTACAAATGTTTATACTTACAGAGGCACCACATTGAGAAGTGCATGACCAGCAGCATGTAAACCTCCACGAAAGGAATAATTCTTCATCTCAACAGCTGCTTTTACTGATTGTGAGACTGATATCCAGGCAGCCTGCATAAACGTAAAGAGAATTTAAAGATAGTAAAAGATAATGACACAGAAGCATGATTGCAAACAAGGAGCTTAAAAAGTTTTAGTGTGCTACTAAGAAATCCCAAAATAACCCACAGTAAGCACCTGCGACTCATATGAATGGCTAGGCAGTGATAGCTCAACTGTGTCAAAAACCTGGTTACTTCCTCGCCATATGCAACGGTAACCAAACCAAGTAGTTGTTATTTTGCAAATATGTATTTGTGCACTTGTTCTTGAAAATTGAACGTTAGAAATCCTCGCTGGATAAGCCTAAGAAGCAGCAGAACATCCAACTGGTTAGCCTCATTTAGTAAAGCAGTGAATATTGCAACGAGTCAGATAATAAAACTAGAAAGCATACTTAAAATTTGTCGTCCTTATCCATTAAAGTTTCGATGGAACCTCCAACATCAGATTTAACAAGAAAACACAATTCAATTCCACACAGGATAGCAGAAGCCGAAGCCAGGTTGCTAAAGGATATCTTCTGTACCAATCTGTTGAGCTGCTTCTGTTACTTTTATTCCAAAATCAATCCAAAGCCCACATTCTCTCCAGAAGAACAGGAAGAATTTGCTCACCATGAAAAAAGCGAAGGGATAAATTCATTGCAGAACTAGCTTTTAATGCATATCGAATCATTACTTCTGATGATGTCTTGACCATTAAAATGTCTTGATCAAAAGTTGGATTAGAGTGTTCTCATCCGACACGGCCAGAAAGTGGTGCTAGATGCCCTCTTTAGCCCTCCCACACGGAGTCTTTTCAAACCTAAGTCTAGAGGTCAACAAGTACCACTTCTGGTCGTAGGTACTCGTCTGAAAACAAACTGAGTAGGAGAATTCGTGCACCTGATACCTTACAGCCCTAAACTAAAGGCCCGAGTGAATAGTTTTACAAATCAGACGAAGTACATAGCCAAACTCTACAAACATTTTTATAACTTAAGATGTAATGCATTTAAATTTATCATATGCACTAAACCTTAGTTGCAGGAAACTCCTAATATGGTGACGTTTCTCTCTCGGAAACTCGCTTTTGCGATCCGAAGTTAGGAGCTCCGTGGGATCTCGTCCCAAGCTAAGATGGGAACTCGATCTCTCTAGCTGGATAGAGATGCATGGAACAAGTGATAGACTCTTCCTTCAAGTCCTTAAAGTCTCCTTGTCTGTTGTTGCTATCTATGTAAACTATGCTAAACAAATGATAATACTCTTTACGCATTTATTTATTCAAGCCGCTCCCAACCTCAGATTCTTCTTGGTGCTTACGCTTCCCCGCCCCCGCCCCCGCCCCCGCCCCCGCTATGTGCAACTAAGCACTAAACCAAGCCCATGAACAATTGGATCAACAGAATACATGTCTGGAGAACACCAATTGAAGGGAAGTTCAAAAATAAACTGATCACATATAGCAACTCTTTCTTCCTATAGTTTCTTCAAAAAAAATGTTTATACAGTGATATCGCGTTCGTGGATAGCTTGGACAGCTTACACCTAATGCCTCTAGCCTTGGCATCTATCAAACTGGGGCCTTGAAGTGGATTTTATGGAATTCAAGACATTAGCAAGTAAAAATACCCGACAAGTAACACAAAATTGTTGGCCTGTGCCTTACACATCTACAAGGCAAGACACCTGTAAGGAAAAAAACTGGTACATGAATGATGAATCAACACATGGCGATATGGAATTCCAGACTACATAAACAACTAAGTTTTTTCCCCTTAGAAATTACATTGACCCCCTACCCTGTACAGCAGCTGTCCAGATAATAAAGCAAATAATAAGGACCAAGTGAAAGCACTGACTCAAAGCATTTAACGACTATGGTGCACAGACACGCAAATAATCAAAGGTGAGGATTAGAGCTAGAAAAGAAGTATAATCAATTAAGATCCTCACTTACAATATTTCCACCGATGACGTCAATATCTGTGTAGTCACGAGTTTTTGTGTAGTACTTCAAGTCAGCTTCTTGGCACAAAGCAATTTTCGTTGATAAATCTAACTCATTCACTAGATAGGTTTTCCCTTGATTCATATACACAGCGCCCTCATAAACCTGAAAGATCATTAATTTACTATCTATGCAGATCATGAATTGGTTTACTACAATATAAGGAGAACCAACAGTGATGAGTGCAATTGGATGGAAAGAGGAAGATTCTAGAAAAACAATACAAATAAAACAAACAAGAAGAAAATAGAAAAATTCCATGTAAAATTTGCGAAAAGTTTTAAAAGGAAATAGTCCAGTAATTACCTGGAAGAAGGCCTTGCTTTCCTCAATTTCTTCAAGGACTTCATTCTTTTGCTTGTCAATTACTTTATACCTCTCGCTCTCTATTGCCCGAATACTAATAGCATGTGAAGGCATTTTCTAGAAAAAAGTGACAAGGTGAAACTTAGGAATATTTACTTCATATGCAGTTGTTTTATTTGTTTTATTGGCAGGAAAGCAAACGATGAATTTTAAAAAAGACAGAACCTAGTTTTGAATCAAAGGTAAGCTCATAAAACATACTTCCTGCCCAATGTAGCTCCAAATTCCTGCAGATGAATCGCATGAGGGATATGTAGCCAGGTACCCTTTATTTTTAAGCATCCTTATGGCATCCTTTAAGCCAGGACCAAAATACTTGTCGTCGTGAAGCAAACTTAAAGGATGTTCCAAAGCAGCACAAACCAAATGTTGTTCAAGCACCTATGAAGTTATTGAAGTTCAAATCAGTGGGTATCTTCTCGAACTAGCCAAAGAACAACAATCTGGGTCAAAGGTAAGCGCAAAGAAACCTGCTGGTTTTTAGCATCTACGTGACAGCACTCGATTGGGCTCCTGAAGAGTTTCTCAGGAAACTTCATAAAGTATTGATCAAGTGGGCCTTCAAATGCGACATATATAGCAAGTGACGGCTTTTCCCTCCTCCCAGATCTCCCAGCTTGCTGCCATAGGCTACATGTCGCAACAAACAGGCCTTAGTGGAACAAGAAAGAGGTTAAGTAGCAGACAACAACTGGAATATAATAGCCATATACCTAGCTATACTACCAGGGAAACCTAGATGCAGGGTTACATCTATGTGTCCAACATCAATGCCCAACTCAAGGGCATTTGTAGCAGCAACTCCACGAAGATTCCCGCCAAAAAAGTTACTCTCAATTTTTCTCCGATCCTGCTCTATTAATCAGTTAATGCAAAGAAACCTGTTCAGGCAAAATGAAAGTAGAATAGTATTCTTCTAGCAACACCACAGTAAATCAGAAAGGCCGAGATAAAAACAATTCAGGAAGGGGGATCTCAAACATATATATAATGATCGAACAATTCACTCAGACCTCCCTTAAGGTTTGCCTACAATGCTATGTTACATGGACTCTTTGGTTTTGCGTGAAGTACCCGTGTCGGACACTCGACACTCGACACTTGGACATGGATATGGGATATGTGTCCGACACATCTCATAGGATATGTCATTATGATACTATCTTATAGTCTTTTGTTTAATTAGTAGTTGCTTTGAGTGGAGATAAGTTGTCAATTAAAACCAAATGCATCACATAAAACACCTTTTTGCCTTCGAAATAACTAAAAAACAATAGTAATATGAACATTTTGCCGTGTCCCCGTGTCTTGCGTTTTCAAAATTAGACGAGTCCGACACTTGGACACGTATCCGATCCGGACACTTGTACCGAGTCCATGTAACATAGCTACAATGTACACGCTTTCCAATTAGCTCAGGAATTTAACTTGTTATTAAGAGATTATCTTTACATCACCTAGGAACCATCTTAGACAATTTAAAATAGTTGGAGAACATAGTTGTCACAAGCAATGTAAATCATCTTGAAATATAACTCTACTCATTGCAATGGTAACATACCTTGTTCATTATATAGGACTTAGGCGAGCTTCTAGGCTACGTTTTGATAGCATTTTTGTTGTTCTCATTTTTCCTTTCTCAGCAAATTTGTGTTTGTTTATCACTTCACATATTTCGTTGACAAAAACACCATATTCACCAGTTAACCAGTTGTATATATAGATAATCCTTTTTGGAACTCAGCCTACTCATATTGACATAAGAAGGTACTGGAAAATGGCACCAAACAACATTGGAGTACTTTTATATCATTTACATGTTACTGAAATATATTTGATCTCTCTCGTTTTTTAGAATGGTATCGAACTTAAAAAGAAGATAAAGGTTTTAATCTTTTCTAGAAAGAAATCTTTTCATCTTCCCAAAAACATGAAAACAAAAATGCTGACCAAAAATCACCGTACCAACTAGTATCCGAAATTCTGATCATAGATTCAAACATAACAAAGAACAAAACTCAATAGCTAAAATAACAAATGATATCAAAACTTTGTCTTATTGGTAAATATCACGTGAAATTTAATATGAAAGAAAAGATAATGAGAGAGTTAAGTACAAAGTACTCCATTAAATGTTCAAATTTTTGTTTAAGACAGCACAACTTTGAGTGGCCAAATTTTAACCAAGATAATTACAAAAACGAAAAAACTGAAGAGAGTGAAGGAGTATGACATGATAGTGTACAAAAGATTGGTTCGGTTAGCAACCACTGGGTTGTATAGTATCGGCGTAGTATAGGCTACGCGTCACATATCAAAAGATGCATATGATACATCATTAGATGCGGTGTAACTTTCGCTATGCATACAACTTGGTATCTGATGCAAAGGAAGTGGGTTAACAGTCGACGTGGAGGTGCCAAATGGAATACAGTCCGAGTCAAATGCCAAGTAGAGTGATGTGGGACACATCAAGGATGGAGTAAGGGCAGAGACAAAGGACTTCTCAGACAGAGCTTGAAGATGGCAATGCTGTGAGGGCGATGGCGCGTGGTGAATACAGGACGACAATCACAATCCGGTGCTTAGGTCCAGAGTCAAAGTCTTGTATGTTTCTCTCTCTAGAATTCTAGAGTGAGAATGAGTTCCAAAAATCTTCCAACCTCCCAAATGAATTCTCAAGACCCCTATTTATAGAGGTTAAGATGATGATGTTATCAAGCGACACGTGGCGCTCCCCAGGAGTGACACGTCTCGGAGGGGTCCACAGGTGCCGGTGCTTCACGGACTGTCAGGTTACATATTCACCCGACCTGCTCCTCACAGCATTGCTCTGCCTGTCTGGAAAGACGGGCTCCCACAGCGCCGGTGTGACCAGAAAACCCCCTTGATCTAGCCACCGGTCCAACTCCCTTACAGCGTCCCACAGGCCTAGCAGAGAGGGGGAAGACCAGACGCCCAACTGCCAGGCAAACTAGGCACGATGCCCTCCGGAGACCTGCTCCTGTCACGGAGCGACATGGAGGTCATGGTCCCTAAGGGTGCCGATGAAAGCTCCCAGTACCAGAGCCCGTAGGCTAGTCACACAGACACCCTAGCGAAGATAGTGTTCCGAATGTCGCCTGTCCCGCGATTGAGTCCTTGTGCCGGAGCACTCGAAGGGCGCCAAGGTAGTGTCCCGAAGGAGTCCCCTACCCGACAGGCAGAGGTAGCATCCCGGAAGAGCCGTCTACCTGGCGGAATGGGAGTCTTCATGCCGGAGCACTTAGAGCTCCCTGGCGGAGATAGTGTCCTGGATGAGTGCCTATCCTTACGGAGTCCTTGTGTTAGAGCACTCGGAGCGCACCAAAGTAGTGTCTTGGAGGAGTCGCCTACCGGACGGGCCTAGGTAGTATCCCAGAGGAGCCGTCTACCTGACGGAAGGGGAGTTGAAGTTCCCTGGCAGAGATAGTGTTCCGAAGGAGTTGCCTATCCCCGCGGGTGAATCCTTGTGCCGGAGCACTCGAAAAGCGCCAAGGTAGCATCTCGGAAGAGCCGTCTACCTGGCGGAAGGGGAGTCTTCATGCAGGAGCACTTAGAGCTCCCTGGCGAAGATAGTGTCCCGGAGGAGTTGTCTATCCCGCGAGATGCTGCACACTCCGAGGAGTGGGTCGAAGCATGTTCCACGACCAAGGCAAGGTGCGCATGGTGCGATGGAAGAATAGACCAACGCGGGGGCGTGGTAGTGTGATAGAGAGCCAGGGGGCGCGACTATATCAGCAGCACAGTGCATGGGCACGGCAGAGTGAGTGCAGTGCCGACAGCGACGTGACGCATGGGCCAGGCGGATATGAGTGAGCGACGGTGGGCGTCGGGGAGACGACGCGCGATAGCGGGCAACGGGCACCGCAGAGTCGAAGCGCAGGCGTCACGGAGACGGGGCGTGGCCGAGGGTGACGGACGTCCCGGAGCCAGAGAGCCGGTGGGTGTCGCGGACAGCTCAAGGCCAAGGGAGAGCAAGCATGCGTTGATGAATGAGGTGATCAACCCCCCCCCCCCAAGGGAGTAAGCACATCGACCCCCTAAGGGGGAAGGAGGCCGACCCCCAAGGGGAAGGGCCATCCGACCCCATTAAGGGTAAGGGGCTAACCCCCAAGGGAGAAGGCGCGCCGACCCCCAAGGGGGGAGGCGCGCCGACCACAAAAGGGGGAGGCGGGTGACCGACCGACGCATAATGAGTTCGCATAAGTTGAGACGCGCCGAGGACGTTTAGCAAGGAGAAAATGCACGTGACTTGATCGTGCGTAGTTTTGATTGGTCTGAAGCATTGAAAAATTGACCAATGACTATGATGACATGTCGCGCAAAACAGGACCCACAATGGGTCCATGGGTGCAGCCAAGATAGGTTAGGAATGGTATCATTTTAGACCTGTATTTTAATATGCATCATATCGTAAGATACTTGTCATGCATCATGGATACTGACAAGAATTATTGGACTATTAACTCCATAAGCTTGACAACAGCCATCTGACCCTCTCTCCACTCTCAGTCAAGTGGTAGCTGAAAGACACATTCTCAGCCACACACACACACACCCACACAGTGACGAGCAAACAAAAGGGACATTTTCGTTCGTGATTGCATGCTGAGTCACCCCTCCTCATCAGCACCAGAAATTTTTCCCAAGATACTAATCCAGATAAGCCTCCCTTTTGAACCATGATCTCCTACTTAACATGGAAGACAACAGGATGAGAACAACTGCATAGCAAACAATACACTCTATCAACCATCCAATTGACAGTATCAGTCTCTTCTAAAAAAATTCAGATGAACCATGTGCAAAAGCTCCAGAGATTTTAACATTAACTTGAAGCTAAAGATCCTTCAACTCGAAAAACGTAGCCACATCTTGACAATGTTAATGAGATAACGGGTTTATGTCCACTGTGCTAAAACATATTAAGTCATCATAATAAACAGGAATCCAATGTATACAGGCACTGACCTGAGCAATATAGCCAGCACGGTAAGCACAAATGGTATCAACCATATGCGGAGCTGTCTCCTGAAGAATCTCACGCCTAGTCACAATGACAGATCTCAGAGTATTTTCACTTGGCAAATTCATCTACCTAGTGAGCACCCAAAATCAAGAAATCCTAATAGAAGGGTAAAGGCACATACGTATAAGAAAGAACAAGTTCACAAAGCTTGCGTGTTTTGCAGAATGCAATGCATCGAAGTCCGTGCTGAATAATTTCTGCGAAGAGACGTGAAACCTCCACAATTGGACTGCAAAAACAGAAACCACAGGGTCATGCATTAACCATCTGAATTAATGACACTGCCATCGTATCTTATGTAGTTCAAACTTCTGTCTAGAAAGTTTTCTTTGTAAGAGAATATATGTGCCATGCCAATTTGGGAGTGTTTAATTACAAGAAGGTACTAAATGTTCAACTTCATAATGTGTTACATACTGAGGGTTTTAAACTCACCCACTTTATCACCCCAAGTAAATATAGAGAAAAGTTAATGCATCTGTATATAAACATCCCGCGTTGAAAAGTCCATCCCAACAAAGTATCTACATCCCTATTCTTACATCTAAAGAACAAATCCTGCACATCTCCCGAAATAAAAGTAACTGCTTCCATTTGCAATCTTAGAAACTTCCTTGCATCGACTCCACAAAAAATACCAGTTCTATCTTACATAATGGAAAATTATGCAAAGCAATGGAAGAGATTGCTAGCCGCAATTACAGTGCAAATTGAAGCGGAAGCAGCTCAACAAGTTGCTCATCTTCCACCAGAAAATGGGGCACACTAGCGTGAGAGGTAATTAGTCAGGGTGAGCACACATCCTACCGTGAAAGAAAAAAATAACGAGAATATCACACAAGTTTCATGGCCATGATCAAAGAAATATGTTACCTCGAGCGTCCAACAACGACATTTTTACTAGCAGATTTGTTAGTTTCTACACTTCGTTTACTTCTCTTTGTAACCTGCAACCTAACAATGTCAGCAAGGAGGTAACCAAACGATTTCCATCTAATTGTTGCTCTGATTGACAGAGACTAGCAATATTAGCAAAATACCCACAGTTCTTAGGCATAGAGGAGGATTCCAGAGGACAAAAAATTTTGGACCAGAAGGGCTACCGTCATTTTGAATCAACTCCATTGTTGATAGATTTGCAAGTTCCTACAGAACCCAAAGAATTATAACCATAGTGCAACTTGTGTTGTGCATGTTATTATTATTAAATATGGAAATAAAAAAATAAGTCCTGACAAATCATCAAAACATCAGAATGGAAAGTTGACGAGCAAGTCCATGCATATGAAAGAAGTTGACAAGCAAGTCCATGCATATGAAAGAATCTTCCCAGCTGAGGGTGTGACTGGAGTACTCTAATTTTAATGGTTCCATATGACAGCATAAGACAGCACATCTAATAAGAAGCATACCCATGTTGCTCTGGAAATATGATAAATCTTACCATGGAATGCTCTCGGGGGTTTGCAGAAGTTGCAGTACAAGATATAAAAGAAGGATTGCTGCCATAAACTGCACAAGGAAGCTAATATGAAGGAATTTTTCAGAAGACGGAGAGAAGGAAAACAGAATGGAAGGAATATCACATCTGCTGTAGTACCATGAGCACAAAGCCGATGAACTCTCCTCAAAATAAGAGCAGTATGACATCCAAACGCTCCCTTATAAGCATGAGCTTCATCTATTACAATAAACCTGGTCAATAAGAACCGGTTAATAAATAAATGCTATCTTTAGTGTAAGCAATTATATCTGACAAACAGCAGTCGTATAGATATATTTACCACACCAATATCTATGTTACTAGGTGCGCATATTTGAGACTGTCCAGTAAAAGCTTACCTTAGATTTGTCAAGATTCGCCTGAACTGCCCATGAAATGGCAAGATAGACATGTGCAACATATCTGGATTAGTGATCAACTGCACACAAGCGCACAAAAAATCCATATCATTATAAGCAATGTGGTGAAAATAAAAACTTAGGTCCTGTTTGTGACAGGTAGAACTTAAGAAGATACCAGTCTAGCATTATCACGTAGCCACAGCCTATCATGCTGGTAAGTGTCTCCATCATATATGCCGATATTTAAGCTAGCATCACACCTTCTTGTCATAGCTACAAGAGCTCTTAGTTGGTCTTGAGCTAAAGCCTGCACGAAGTATGAAGTATAAAAAGATTGCAAGTCAAAAGCTAGTGAACTCGGTAAAACCAAAATTTTGTAGAAGCTTCATTTCCCAGTGGATCAAGTACAAATGGAAATACATCGGAGATCTGTTGTAGTAAACCTTCGTTGGAAAGAGGTATAGAGCACAAGCTAATAGATTCTGGGATAATACTTCAAGAACTGGCAGATTATAGCAAAGAGATTTCCCACTGGATGTCATGGTTGCCACAACTACATTCTTGCCAGCAAGGGAAGCCTGAATAGCCTCTGCCTGGAGATGCAATATTTGTAAGAAACACACCAAACTATATTTTGATTAGGAAAGATCACAGCTAGATGAAACGATATGATTACCTGATGGCTATACAACTTAGTAATCCCGTAACATTGGAGTAAAGATCTTGTATTTTCTGAAAGGTGACCTGGAATCTCGACATAGTTGGCTTTTCTGCCACCAATCTCTTCAAGATGGACCATCTGCATCACAAATCTGTATCTTTCAATATAGGGTCCCACGTAACAGTTGCTCTAGACATACCAACATATCCCGAGCAATCTTGGACTAAAGGCTGACAGCGTACTCATGATGGTTCAATCGACATGTACATATATATTGAGTGAAGCCATCAAAATATTGAGAATTGCTATGGAAAACACAGATAGGAAAGGAAGAAAGAAACCAGTTGCAAAAGAAAAAAGGAGAAGCAACTAAGAAAAAATAAACCTGTCCTTGCGATCCAATGCCACTCCTCAGATGTTCAACTATTTCAGCAGGTAGCAAGGGACTGCAGTCCTGCTAAGTCAGAAGGTTGTGAAGACATCAGAAAATTTCTAAGGCAGAGTGTATTGGACTTGACTAGCCAACTAATAGAGGTAGCTATACTTGATTGAAGCAAACCATAGTGCTGATTCTATAGTACCATGTACTAATCCAAAACTTTTCATGGACAAACTATACACATACAGAAAACTGAATCTTAGGCCTTCTCCCATGCTTCGTACATTACTTTTATAACGAGATAAAACTGGAACAGTTTTACTTAAGTCGTGTGATGCACATGTACCATTATCCAGTTTAAATGATCATCAGGACAGGATTTACAATGGTAACTGCTGGAATAGAGGGAGCATCCCTTCTATGTACTAAAGCCATGGAGAACTCCCGCACATGTTGATGTAAGAGAGATATATGTGCTCCAAAAACCAAAAAGGTTCACATCGCATGTACTTGTAATAAGCACTCATGTCACCTCACACCAACTACTTTTTGGGCATTGGCTTCTTTGAGTAGGTAAAGCATGCCCTTTTTTCCATATAAAGGCTCCCATATTGATCATAAGCTCTAAACAAATAGCACAATATCCGTTGACCAAACCACCAATATGAAGTACAATTTAAAAACGAAATTGCAAATGATGTCACAATATGCAATCGACCAGGCCCCAAAAGATCTGAAGTCATTCCTCTTCTAGTTATCTTCCACATATTGCTAGTTGAAACAACCCAGCAACAGAAAAATATAGATATAAGATTGAATTCTTACATGACACAGTTCTTCGAATGCTTGAGAACTTGAAGCTACAGACTGCCTCATCCTTGTTCGTTTTGCATCTTTTCCACCTGCAGAGGTAGCAGCTTTAGATACAAGAAGATCTTCCAAGGACAAGAACTTGGCCGTCTCTGGCCCATTCTTTGACTGCAAAAGAAATCTTCTGGTTATCAGATTGTCATGTATGGTTCTTGTGGGACAGATGATAATACTTGCAAGTGTTTAAACTTTTACTATGAAACGTTGCTTGAACAGAGGAGCCTAAATGAAATATGAAAAGGTAACAGTACAGAAGCATGCAAGCAAAACATATTTTCTAGAAGTCAGGTGACCACGAGTGCCTACCTACTACGGGGAAAGATTACCTTTAACTTAATGCCTTAAAATATGTTTAGTACTTCAATCACCCCAAAGCTATGTACAGATTGGATGATAAAGCAATGTGGGAGGACAAGCATGATCTTCTTCTTGTCTAATTGTAGCAATAAAGTCGGCCTTGCTAAAGTATTCAAAATTCTGTAATTGATTATAATGGTAGACGCCAGAAGAAACGCTTCTGCTAAGCTTCAAGATTTGGTCTCCAATAAACTGTTAAAAGTACTGAGAACCACTAATAAACCTAAGAATAGTTTGTAAAAACCAAACAGAAAGCTAGGACGAACTAACATCCAAAAATGCAATTAAATGGCTTTGAACTTTACATCATCACCCTATCCCCTCCCGCTCCTCCCCCACCGATCTTTATTTTCTATTATAGGGGGTTAGGGGAGGAGAGGGGATAATCTTGACCTTCCATCCTGTTCTTCAAATTAGACTAAGCCCTCCTTTTCTCGAAATGTTAAAAAAAAAATTGGTTAAGCTGCATATCGTGAAGAACTTCTCTATCAACTGAGTGCAAGGATATCTTTGAATCGCAACGACGACTTGCAGTTACATTCTTTTTAAACTTATCAAGAGAACACAGAGGAATAATTCAAAGAGAAAAAAAAAATCAAATGCTTCCAGACATATGAAGGCTTACAAAAAAGAGTAAATTACGGAGTTTGTCCCTTACGTATGCACCTAAATTTAAAAGGTCCCCAAAGTTTCACTTGTTTCGTTCTTAGTCCTTATACTCCTTCCGTCCCTAATTAATTGATCGTGTTTGACTTGCATGCTTATTTAGGAAATCAGTTATATTTTATTAGTTTCCCATTCTACCCCAACAAAGAAAAAAAGAGGGAGGGAAGAAAGTGGGCAAGGAGAGAGAAAAATGGGTTGGTGGAAGATTAAATGTGGAGAGAGAAATAGAATAAAAAAAGTGTAATAAGGGTAAACATGGAAAAACACCTATGATATTTTTCTTAATTTGAAAGTGATCAATTTTTTGGGACAACCGAAAAAGGAAATATGATCAAATATTTAGGGATGGAGGGAGTACATCCATTACCTGTTTGGTCCTTGAATCCCTAAAGTATGAGATTTCGTCAAATTTTAAAAGGAAAAAGTTGGTAGATCATCAATAGATTGCGTCTCTAATCTACCCACCTACTCAACTCGTAATTTTCATATAAATGCATACTAAGTACACGGAAATTGCAAAAAATTAAACGAACAAACTTGTCTGTAGTGGACATAGCTTGCTATTTGGGAACCCAAGCCCAGATAAGGACTGCCATTTTTATCCTTCTAATTGACTGAATCCCATACTTTAGGGACTTACCAAACAGGTTACGGAAGTATACTTATAAGAACAATAATGAACCAGTACTTTAAGGACCTTCTAAAGAGAACTGCCAAACATAAGTGATGAAAATTGTTATGTACCCTACAGAAAAACGAAACAGTCCTGAAGAGTCTTATAGACTCCATTTCCTATTAGAATACCATCCTTAAGAGATAGGCAGAATCATCATTTAATTTTGTAATACCGATTCTCCAAATAAACCAATCTATGATGCCTGCTAAGATGCATTCAGAGTATCGAGGACCCATTAGCGAAAACAGAGTTACCAACCCCCCCCCCCCCCCCCCAAACAAAAAAAACCAAAAAAAGTGTCCCGCATACATGTGACCGGAAATATGGTACTCTGCAGTCCTCGTACTCTACATCTAGCAAACCGCACAGAGTACAAAACTGTAGGTATAATTGGCATTTCATTTAGTTTAGTATGAAGGACCCAGATAAATATTAGTTGATGGATGTCAGTTTATCTTCTTCCCCTCACTTTTTTTAGTAAAGCAAAGTGATGCATACATAACTACGTATCTAGTCATACAACTGTGCACGTATGCTGCCAAGGCAACCAATGAAGCGATTCTCAGCGAACGGCACTCAGAATAGCAAATGACTAAGCGTACCCCAACACACTGCACACGCACAATTTAACACACCATGTGCAAAGCGATCCACGAACTAGGTAACACTGAGCCAAAAGTTGTGACAAACAAGGGATCTAAGAAAACCTCTTCATGAGGGAGATATAGAGCCACTTCCTAACTATATTCGCTGAGATAGAAAGGTAAATGCAAAACTAGTTTCTTAGTAGCCTAGTTTGTATGCAACCAAAGGACTGGTTAGTTCTTTACTAAGACATGTATTCCATATTAAGGAAGATGTGGATTCCAGTCGGCCAAGTCATAATCATCGGTAGGCACAGTCGACCCTAGCTATCCTGAACTCCCCTCCCCTTCACTCCCATTTACGAACCCTTTTTACCATGACAGGGCCAAACGTTCGGCATGTAAACCACTGAAAGAAACCCATTCCCTGCTTTTAGGGAGGTCTTCCAACGGTACCCATTATTAGTATCCCTCTTTTAGTATCTTAACAAATCGCAACTCATAAGCGTTATGGACTAAGAAACATAAATGTTCAAAAAAAATAAGCAACACTAACATTAGTAAATAAGTAGGAAGCAAGTAAACGTACTATTAATGACCTAAGAGCTGCCCAAAGACCTGCTTTAAAAGAAGACTCCCTTTTCTTCATTGCATTCACAACCTTCGATATAGATATACGTTTCTGGGCCACTGAGAAAAATGTAAAGCAGCTGCATCACCAATTTAATACCTAAGCAATTATAAACAACTTGGAATGGAAGTAAAAGTACAAGCATCATAAAGTACCAGCACTAGGTTTACTTTCAACATGATCCATCTCTTGCATTGGAGAGATGATTACAAGAAGGGCATTCCGCAATTTTGTACCCTGTGTTTCACTGCTAACAAATTGTACAACCTGAGAAGAAAAGACGTGTGACATTAGGAACCATTAGAAGTCTCACAATAGAGAGTTTTCCTCCTTTTCAATGGCTGCGAGAAAATTAAGCAATAGTAAGATGACGAGAAACTATAGAGCAATATGAATGTAGTAAGTCATATGGCCGACACCTTGCCCCAGAAATATTCTATATGAAGCAAACAGTGGATAATAGTGCCACCTATTATCCACTCCTTTGGCAAGGAAAAGCAAGCACATTTACATTGGTCGAAGCCATTTCTAATCTTACAAAGAGTAACAGACCTAACTAAGAAAATGAAAGGTGAAGGGGAGGCAAGGCCATGTATATAGAGAACACTGGAAGCTTAACGGAGTCGATTATTACGTGATAAAAGGCAAATTTATCTTCACCATACCTATACTTGAGACCAACCAAAACAAAATTTATCTTCCCTTCTACACGGGAAAGCTTACAGGAAGCAGATAATTTAAGTGTAACCTTAGAAAAGGACTTGAAAACCTTATAAGAAAGGCAGCCAAAAGAAGCATATAGCAAGATCTCAAAGCGATAATACTCTTTACAATGTATTGATAATGTTGACAAATAACTTGCCAGCCTTTTTTATTTCAGCTTGTTCTTGAAGTTTCTTTACATACTTGGGGTCTTCCATCTTTCTTCTTCAGCATACTTTAGTTGGTTACTTTCCTTGCTTAAAGATAATTATGCATACCCATCCACAAAGCATACTGCCTATGACCGAGAATCATAACCAAAAGCTACAAAAACCATCACATATGCTAACCCATTCGTTGAGATCCTACACTAGGGCCACCCAGTGCACAAGGCTTCCCCAGTTGTACGAGTCTAGGGAGGGTTGCGTTGATGTGCGCAGCCTTTCTCCCACTTCGTGAAGAGGCCGTTTCCATGTCTCGAACCTGTAACCTCCAGGTCACAATGGAGCAACTTACAATTGCACCAAGGCTCACCCTCTGTTCAGATCCTATACTAACTTCCCATCTAATTACCATTTTTGCTTTTTTCATTTCTCGAAGTACAATTTTTCTACCAATGTATAGCGCGAAGGAATAACCTAGTATAGTGCTATCGTCAACTAATACATCTCCAAATTAGAGATCAAATCACGGATGCCATGCACTTACTCAGATATTTAGGGCACGTACGTTTACGATATTTGTTTTCTGTTTTTTGCAATAATGATGAAAAATATTCCTTTTTTGTCTACTTCTACCATTTTCTGTTTTCGTTTTGGATAAAAGTACTCAAATAGTGACAAAAAACTGAAAACACCTCCAAGGTGGTTTCAGCTTTTTTCACCCAAACTCAACTCAATATAAGAAAAAATAGCTAAAAAAATTTTGGTGAAAATGATAAAAGTACAGGAACGTATTTTCAAACTGAATATGAAAATCCTGAAAATGAAAACAGAAAATGAAAACTGAAAACGAATATTGTAAACGTACGGGCCCTTAGATCATATCTGCAAAGATTACCACATAGGAAATCGTCCTTTCCTGGAACCCCAAAGCTCATGAAGCAAACACGCCTGACGCATGCATTTTGTATCCATAACAGGTAATAACAAGTGATAAATAGTATAACATATAAGTACTTTTCATGAATATATATCCCCACGAAATGTGGTGAGGAAAAAAAATGACAATCTGAGTTTTTCCATTATCCTAAATATCTTATGCTGAGGCACCTATATACCAACCTACATGCTTGAGCTCGTAACCTCGATGCTCTAAGAAGCACACATGTCTAAACCATGGACGCAAACTAAGCTTTTGGCATGACTTTTAACTCCTATATAGAATGCAGAGAAAAATCTCCAAGGGCAGTGGCCAAGGTTGTAACCAACCATCAAAAAGAGGACAAAAACCAACACAAAAGTATTTAGCAATCACCATGTACATGCCTGCTTGGTTTACTCAGCCTTGCAACTAAAACCCTTATTTTGCAGCAGTGAAGACTACATCAAAATTCCGTGTACTGAAAATTACTTCAATCATGTCGCCCCAACAACCAAGTCATCAAGAGATAAATACTTAGGAAAACTCGGAGAATACAATCACTAACGGATTTCACCACCCATTGTTGCGTCCTTAATATGAGATGGCACCGCAGATTAACTTCAAGCTCTGGATAGTCTTCGTGAATTGCTAACAAGCAAAAAAAGAGAGTGCTTTAGAGAAGATCACTCCCCTCAAACCCGCTTTTGCCCCATTCTTCTCAGAACCTCTTTCTCTTCTTTATTGCAGAATTAAATTAAATACAACTCAACAGTATTCCAGATAACCATTTATATATTGAATGAAGCACACCACCAACCCCCACTGGGACACATATTCACCTTTTTTATTTTGTTAATAAAACGCACTTACTATTCACCATAAGTAATATGCAAGTTCTTTATAACATTGAAAATCACGTGAAAAATATGTCAAAAACTTAAAGAAGATCATTGCAGCTGCTAGAAAGTAAAATATGACGTTGACGCCAACTGGAGCTTGGGAGGAGGGGAAAGGATGACAAAGTGAGTAAAGATCCAAAACCCCGACATTGTGGTGAATTGGCTTCTACTTCGTGCTAATATGCATGGCTAATGTTGGTGGTATATGGTATGGTTTCGTGACTGAAATTAATATGGCTTTGAGGCACGTTGAAACGCTTTCCTTAAGTTTATATTTGCCCCCACCAGAAATGGTATACAGCGGGTTGCCGGCGAATATCCTCCAAGACACAACGAAACGCACTAGTGAATAGCGTTTACACAAATAATATTCACCCCACAGAATTTTTCAAAAATTCTTTATTGTAGAAGATCTGCAGAAAGGAAAATGAAGAGAGAAAGGCCAGTATCGTAGGTGTGCAAAAAAATAGACTTTCTGCTCTATTTATGGAGCACTAGTAGCTGCTCACCAATGGTGACACCTTTCACCATGCACCCACTCAATCTGGACTACCGTTGGATCAGAAACCATTAAGATTAGCGGTCCAAATTCTGGACCATTAACTAACCAGCTCCCAACGGGCGGGTCTTGCCCGAAATGACACCACCCAGTTGCCCAAAGGATGCAACCGTTCCGGTATAATCCGAACTGGTACAATTGTAACCGACCAGCTGCCAACGGTCGGATCTGATCTGACCCGAACCATTGCACTGTTCCATTACACTGACAGCCCAGATTCGATCACGAAAACTTTAAGGCGTCTAATCGCGTCTCGCGACAATGCGCACATGCGAAGTGTAAAGTGCTCCATCGAAGCGCCACATTGTGCCTCACAACCCACTACCACGCTCACACGCACACGTGCCTGCGTATGATCGTTTCTCGTATGGTGCTTTGTACCATACTTGGTACACATGCATACACCTTGGCATACCACATAAGTATTAAAGTAAGTGAAGCTCCTTACTACATACCTACTTTTCCAATTCCCTTGTATGTGGAATTCTTTCTTCTTTGCCTCTTCACTTTACTTTCATCATTTTGAAACACAAAATGAACCCAAAAAATAGACACAATATTTTAGAAAAGATTAAGAATCCCCTCCATTTTACAAAATATAGGACAAAAGCAAAAAACAAAAGCCAGATCTTATTATCCAGTGAAGTACATGCATAAATGAAGATGTCTTACGACTTGAATCTTCACTTATTGATTACATAACAAGGCTAATCTGAATAGTGTGGTAGATAAACTTTGAACCACCTATCCTTGTTGACTAGCCGGTCACAAATCACACATGAAACTCTTATCCATACACAAATCCAAACAACAGCTTATACATTAAAGGCCTTGTAATTTTTATCTTATTATTCATGAGTGCTCTAGAGTTAAGCCCTTAAACTCGACAGAAGTGGCCCACTTCACACTCACTAGTCAGGTCTATCAAGAGTGTACCATAACGAACACTCAAAGAATAATCATTTTATAGACCTATTAAGAGCATAATGCTCACCCTATTCTTTAAGCACATACCCTTTGGATGACTAAATTTAAGTGCTTGCAATCACCACCATAATATACTTTTGACTCGTTGAATTCAAGACTTGGTGTTAGCAAGGCGTTGAGTCGAGATTTCCATCATTGGTGATCCTCGAAATGGGCTTGAGACCCATCTCTCATGAAGTCCTAATAACCATTTCCCTCGGAAGCCCTTTAGTTAACGGATCCGCCAAAGTTTCCAATGACTTCACATATTCCAATGTGATTACTCATTCAGTAATAAACTGCCTCACATATCTATGTCTAAGACCAATATGTCTAGACTTTCCGTTATACACTTCGCTACATGCTCGTGATAGACTTGATTGACTATCACACCTTATAGATATTGGAGTTATGGGCTTAGGCTATAATTGAACTTCTAAAAGCAAATTCTTTAGCCATTCTGCCTTCTTGCCACCAGCAGCCAAAGCAATAAACTTTGCTGCCACCGTAGAATCAGTGACGCAAGTCTACTTCTTCGATCCCCAGGATATTGCGCCCCCCTCAAGTGTGAAATCCATCCACCTATGGAAGCATAATCCTCCTGATTCGTAATCCAATTGGCATCTGTGTATCCTTCCAAAACATAAGGGTGCCCGTTGCAACATATGCCGAAATCCATGGTTCATTTAAGGTACTTAAAAACCCTATATACTGCATTCCAATGCATTACTAGGACAACTAGTATATCTACTAAGTTTCCCTACTGCATGAGCAATATCCAGTCTAGTACAAGTCATGGCATACATTAGACAACCTATTGCACTCGCATATTCTAGTTGTCTCACAACTCTATACTCTCATCAAGTGGAGTACTACCCGGGATACTGTCCAAATGGTCAGACCTTTTTAACACCTTCTCAATATAATGAGATTGTGACAAGGTTATGCAATCATAATTCCATATGATATTAATTCCTAAAATCACGTCAGCAACACCCATGTCCTTCATTTCAAAATTATTAAATATTAAATAAGAATTTTTTTTGTTTTTGCAACTTGTTCCATGTTAATACCAAAATGAGCATATCATCTATGTTTAAGCAAATGAGAACTCCTTTAGTGCCATTAAACTTGTTGTACAACACTTACCCGACTCATGTATTTAGAAACGATTAGACATCACAATTTGATCAAACTTTTGTCACTGCTTTAAGGCTTGCTTAAGTCCATACAATAATCAACTTACAAACTTTATGTTCTTTCCCACGTACAACAAACAGTTCCGGTACTTGCATGTACACCTCCTCCTTTAATTCACCATTTAAAATCCATTTGATGAAGGGTAAATTACACACGACACTCCTGAGGTTTGTCATAAGCTATACACAGCACCTACTGACTTTTTTATTACACTCCACTCCCTGACGTTTGTAACCATATGTCACGGAGCTACACAAATCTGACGTGAAGGCAAACTCCGTTTGGAGATTACCTGACAAACCACTTTTTACTTGTTTTTATACCCAAACTACCCTCCCTTGTTGATTCAAAACCAAGCTTGTCCTTTCGCGTTCTCAACCCTTTTACAGACCCTTCTTCCTTCCTTCCTTCCTTTTTTCCCTTTCTTCCCTTCATTTTTCCCATCCTAACAGATTCTAACAAAAAAAACTTCTAGGTCAAGAAATAGTGAGGAATGGTTGGATCTAAGGCTTAATTACATGAGTTGTTGGTGTAGAAAGAGAGGGCAAATTAGGGCACCAATGAGGTTTTCAATTATTAATTAGGATTAGGGCTTTAATTAAGTTGTCAATTAGGGCTTCAATTATAGCTTCCAATTAGGGCTTCAATTTAGGGATCCTAAATTTAGCTCCAAAAATTGGTTCGAATTAGGGTTCAAGAATGATTCGGATTAGGGCACCAATTAGGTTTTCAAATTTTGGATTGGGATTAGGGCTTTAATTAAGGTGTCAATTAGGGCTTCAATGTAGGGGTCGTGAACTTAGGTCCTAAAATTAGGTTTCAATTATGGATTCGGAATAGAGCTCCAATTAGGGATTCGAGTAAGGGTTCCAACTATGGATTCGAAGCAGGGCTTCAATTAGAGTTTCAATTAGGGCTTCAATTAAAGCTTTCAATTAGGGCTTCAATTTGGGCGTTATGTTGCAACAAATGAGGGCAATAACGTCTTTCTGCGTCACACCATTAACACCGTCAGAGAAATTGAGGGTCAGGGAGCGGAGTGTAATAAAAAAAGTTAATGTCGTGTGTAGTTTAGGGCAAACCTCAGGAGTGCCACGTGTAATTTACCATTTGATGAATTACTAGCTTACGGATGGAAGCCAATGCTATCAGCACCCTGATAGTGGCTATCCTTGCAACTGGTGCATAAGTGTCAAAATAACCAACACCTTCCTTTTAGAAAAATCTCATAGACACTAACCTAGCCTTAAAATTTTTCAATCGATCCATCAACCCTTAGCTTTTTCTCGAAGATCCATTTATAACCAATGAGTTCAGAACCAAGTGATAAATCCACCAATTTTCATATCCCATTTCCCATGTTTAAATCCATTTCTTCATTCATTGCTTCCTTCCAAAAGGAAGAATCTTGAGACTTCATACCCTCATCATAAGTCTTATAGTCAGATTCCACATTTAAGACAATTGGTATTAAGTTTTGTACTAACGTCCTAGTTCCTTCCTTAGTTGCAGGAAACTCCTAATATGGTGATATTTCTCTCTCGGAAACTCGCTTTTGCGATCCCAAGTTAGGAGCTCCATGGGATCTCGTCCCAAGCTAATATGAGAACTCGATCCCGTTAGCTGGATAGAGATGCATGGAACAAGCGAGAGAGTACCTGAAAATCAAGCCCTTTTCAACTCAATTCCTTGTTTCTCTCTTCCTTCAAGTCCTTAAAGTCTCCTTGTCTGTTGTTGTTGGCTATGTAAACTATACTATACAAATGATAATACTCTTTAAGCATTATTTATTCAAGCAGCTCCCAACCTCAAATGCTTCTTGGTGCTTACGCTCCCCCGCCCCCGTTCCATCTCCCGCCCCTGCCCCCGCACTCGCTTTGTGCAACTAAGGTTCCTTCTACCAAATACATGTAGAAATTGGGTCCATGTGTTTTAGCGATTCACATTCTTTTGCTTCACCTCGGTTCTACTTCATTTTCATGGCTTTCCTCAACTTCACATTGACCTTCCTTTTGCCTAATTTGCTTAGGAAGTGATTGAAACCTACTCTCATCAAAGATGCCATCCCTAGATTCAATGATAGTGTTTTTAGAATAATAATCATTATGTTCCACTACCATGAACCTATATGCTTTTACTGTGTAAAGCATAACCAATGAAAATACATTCAATGCTTCTTTCACCCAATTTCTTTCTTTTTGGTTCTAAAACTCTTACGACGGCCCTACAATCCCAAACTTTAAAATAATCCATATTATGCTTCCTTTTCTTCTCTAATTCATAAGGAGTAACGTTATTTCCTTTACTCAGGAACTCTATTTAATATGTAACAAGACGTTTGTAAAGCTTCCCCCAAAAATCCTTTTCCAAGACCCAAAGTAGATAGCATGGCATCAACCATTTTGACTAACGTCCTATTCTTTCTTTCTGCCACACCATTTTGTTGTAGTGTATAAGGTGCAGAAAGTTCAGTACTAGGCCATTTTCTTCAAAGAAAGGTGGCTCATAGTACTCCCCTCCCCTATCATTTCTAAGTACTTTAATTTTGGCATCACAAAAGTTTTCTACTTCATTTTTATATATGACAAAACTAGGCATGACATCATTTTTATTATGCAACAAATAAACATAGTAATACCTAGAATAATTATCAATAAAAGTCACGTAATATGAGTTCCCTCCTCCTAATGAAGGAGTGGAGTGAAAATATCCCAAATCACTACATATTAAATCTTAAATCTTTAACTATCTTTGTCCATTTGGAAAAGGAGCTCTAGTGATTTTAGTAAGCATACAAGTCTTGCAAAAACCTTTGTCTACACGCATACTAAGGAAAAGATTCATTTTAACCATGCCATTCATGTTCCTAGTATTAATATGTCCTAAACGATTATGCCAAAGAAAAGATTGTGACTCAATAATATATTCAACATTCTTGTTATTAATTGAGTTTGAACATTCCCTCACAAAAATATCCCTTCCACACAAAAACTCCTCCCTTACAAAGTACAAACTTATCGGCGTCAAAAACAAGTTTGAAACCAAACTTGTTAAGCATGCAACCCGAGACCAAATTTTTTCTAATCTCAGGTATATGATAAATATTGGTGAGGGTGACAACTTTTCCGTATATGAACTCAAGATCAACATTTCCTATGCCCGCAATCTACACAATCGACGTATTTCCCATGTAAAGAATGCTTCCATCATTCACTGGTTCATAGGTTGTAAAAGACCTCTTGTCCTTGCACACAAGACTTGTCATGCCCAAACAGATCCTTCAAGCGTCATCATCTTCGAGGACATTGACCTCGCTGATTATCGCAACTAGATTATTTTCAGTTGCCTTTTTCTGTTTCTCCAATGTATGGCAATCACGCTTTTAGTGCCCTGGTTTGCCAACACTCTCATTTGTGCTTTTTTTTTCCCTGTAATTGTCCTTGTTATTTCCTTGACGCCCTCTTTTGTTGTTCTCACTGGAGTTCTTCTTGGATGACTCTCCCTCCTCCACGGCCAAAATTATAGAAACGCCTTCATTTTTAGACCTTTCTTCCGTGCGCAAGTCTTCCTCAATCCGAAGATGAGTACCCAACTCGTCAAGGTTGATGTCTTCCTTACGATATTTAAGGCTGTTTCTAGAATTTTTCCAAGAGAAGCAATTTATTAGTAATAGATATAACAATAAATTCATCCAAGGACAACTTGTGTTGGGAATATCGATTAAGAATGGTCTTAATTTCATTAAAGTGCTCCATTGCTGGCCTACCATCAACCATTTTGTAATCAAAAAAATTGGAGACAATGAACCTCTTACTGGTGGCATCCTCGATGATGAAGCGATGCTGCAGTTGGTTCCAAAGTTGCTTAGCGGTCTTAACAGTATAATAGGCATTGAACAATGTGCTGGACATGTCGTTCAAAATATGTGCGCGACATATTTCACCATCTTGATCCCACCTTAACCTTTCACCCGTTTTAGCAACACTTTCCTCCTCATTTTCACGTGGTTTTGCAGATCTTGGATTGACGATCACAAAGTACACTTTCACGATAACAAGTAGAATCTTCCTTTGCCAACATATGGAGTCCCCACCATCAAAGCGCTCCAAACGATGGAAATCCGAGCCCATGTCTTTCAATGTCACGAACGCTATTGTCGTAAAATATGAACTTAAGATTGTTGGTCGTATATGGTATGGTTTCGTGACTGAAAATAATATGGCTTCGAGGCACGTTGTAACGCTTTCCTTAAGTTTATATTTGTTTCTACCAGAAGTGTACAGCGAGTTGCCGGCAAATATCCTCCAAGATACAACGAAACGCACTAGCGAATAACGTTTGCACAAATGATCTTCACCCCAAAGATAGGTGTATGAAAATCTGTATAATGATTCTACAAGAAAGAATTCTGCATCAATTCCTTGTTGTAGAAGATCTGCTGAAAGGAATCTGAAGAGAGAGAGGTTAGTATCCTAGGTGTGCAAAAAATCAAATTTTCTACTCTCTTTTGTAAAGCACTGGAGGTTGCTCACCAAGGGTCACACCCATTCACCATACGACCATTCAATCTAGACCCTTGGATCAGAAAGTGTTAAGATTAACAGTCCAGATTCTGGTTCCTTAACTAACCATCTCACAACGGGTGGGTCTTGCCCGAACAGGCACCATCCAGCTGCCCAACGGTATAACCTGAACCGGTGCAATTGTAACCTACCAGCTGTCAACGGTCGAATCTGATCCGATCCGAACGTTGCACCTGTTCATTACACCGACGGCCTAGATTCGATCACAAAAACTTTAAGGAGTTTAATCGCGTCGGTACGCACTTGCGAAGTGTAAGTGCTTGATCAAAGCGCCACATTGTGCCTCATAGACCACTCCCACGCTCACGCACGCGCGCATTCTCGTGTGGTGCTTCGCACTATACTCGGTGCACATACATAGACCTTAGCATACCACATAAGTATTAAAGTAAGGAGAGCTCCTTACTATATACCCACTTACTTTTCCAATTCCCTTCTATGTGGAATTCTTCCTTCCTTGCCTCTTCACTTTCCTTTCTTCATTTTGAAACACAAAATGAACCCAAAAAATTGACACAATAGTTTAGAAAACACTAACAGTTGATGCAGTTACGAGTCAACTGAGGATCCTTTTGCATGGAACTCAAAAGAAAAATTATGTAAAATGTTATTGACACCTTTGTAGTCAATTCCACTAAGATCATGGCATTTTTCTTGAAAATCTAAAATTATTAGATTCGCTAACCATATTAAAAGTCATTTATTAAAATTACCTGCACAACAAGACCAAATAAATTATCTATTAGAAATCTAATCCACACTGACAACATAAAGAAGGCGAAACCAAGGGGGGCCGAAACCCAAATGTAACACGCACACACCGAAAACATCTACATTATTAGATCTTTTTAATTTTTTATTTTGATAAGCAAATAGTAGGTTAATCAATCAGAAACCTAAAGGCACCCAAAACCAATGCACACAGGAAGTATACAACAAATAACAAAGGCACGACTCCAAAATCTAAAGAAACAGGGACCACCAAAAAATTAAATACATCACTGCCCCAAGAAAAGCCATCCACAAACCCCAAAAAGGACTCCTCTGACCCAGGGAAAAAAAGACTGATAAACATTCCCCAGCCTACTCAGAGCCTACTTAATACTCCGAAAACATTCCCTACCATCCAATATTAGCATAGGGGAGCAATAGCCCATCTTTTCCTGTAAACCATTTGCTAGCCCCTCAGAAAAACTCAAAACTTACGTGATACATAAGCAATATATCCCCGATACAAAGACATGAGAATTTGAAGCACTAGAATTGGAAAACACTTAACTCCTGGAACACATAAGCATCAAAATTCCTTGTCGAAAGAGACTGTTGTTCAATTAATCCAAGGTGAACATAAAGGAACTTCATAAAACACATTCAACCATTTCAAATGAAGTAGAGTGATTATTAGGTCTAAAAGTAGTGTAATCACAGCCTTACCTTCGATTTACTCAAATACGGTTACTCTAAATGAAATAGGAAAATCTAGTAATGACGTGAGGCAAATTACCTTTGGAAAAAGTACAGAAAGATGCTCAAGGTCTTGAATACCAAGTTGAACTCCAAACCTACTGAGTTGGTCCAGTCCTCCCTTCAAGCCATTCAAAGTGACTCTTCTTTGTTGCAGTTGAAGTAATGCAGAGTAAATATTTAGAAAGTGAAAAGCCTTCATAATTGTCTTCAACCACGGTGGACACAAGCACAAACTACTACTGTTCGCACAAGGACCCATTTCTTTGCCCTTCCAATTAGCTTCCTTTAACATGCAACTCCCTGAAGGTGGATCCACAAGACAATTTACAAACTCCAAAACCTGACCAATTCTTTCAAAATTTTGTTCATCAAGTACATTGTTAACAGACTGTAATATACTCAATATACGGCTGTCTGCAACTCCTTCCTGCTTTTCACCTTCAAAATGTCTCTTGTGATGTGTCTTTGAAGAATGACAAGTGGAGGAGTTTCTCTCGTTCCCACCACTCATATCTTTGAAATTCACCTTTCCAAAATCAATATCAGGTTGATCTTCACTACTGTAGATGTTCTTAATAGAGGATAAATCTTGTATCATGTCGGACCATGCTGAATCAGCTAACTTTGAGGTCGAGCAACCGTTGGACACTCTCGAGGCAGTTAATAACTCATCAGATTTCTGGGTTTTCTGCAAATCCTTCTTCGTAAACGGCACGAGAACAATAAATTCCCCAGGCTCAGTAATGTAATTACTTATTTGGCTCTGCAATTTCAACTTCACACCCTGGAGAAAGTTTGGCATTATCAATAAGAAATTCAACAAGAAAAGCTAAAACAACAAACAAATTTTTCAGCAGCAAAAATTCCAACTACAAGGAATACAGCCAAATCATTGAATCAATACAAAAATGTTTAAGCACACAGATGCACACGCCGGCGCACATCACATACAAAGACGCTTTCCCTTTCATATTTTTGTCTCAGTTGACTTTTTTGCGAATAGCCAGATTAGAATTGGCCCATCTAAACAGTTGATTAAACTCAAATACACACTGTTGCAACGGATTTCCCCCTCTTGACTTTCTATTAATGCAATGTATAGAGTTAATACATGTAAACATAGACGGTACTCATAATTTTTATCCTAGCTTGACTTGTCAAACTACATTTACTCGTCTAAGGTTTCTATTTGAGTTTAGAATGATTACTACATATGCAAATCTCTCCTAGAAAGTCAAACAAGCAAAATCGAATAGAAGTAACGGGTACTGATCAATCAAGTATTGTTTGACTGGTCAAAATAAACAGAAACTAATAAGTTAAAGTAAAGTTTTAAACAAAAATGTTATTTTCACTCATATATATGTCTTTTGACTTTTTTGTCACAGAAACTCTTTCATTTTTTTAGTTTGCGAATTGGAATTTAAGGTTTTGCAAAAAGTCAAAAAAAAAGAAATTGCAAAACAGAGAGAGAAGGAGAGATTGCCTTGAAGAAGAGGTGAAAAGTGGGAGAGGTGGAGGCGGGGGAGAAGGTGTGTCTCAAGAGAGCCTTGAGGTCTTGAATGGTCTTGTTTGGCGAGATCGAGACGGTGGTTGATTCACCGCCCAGGCTTCGGACTTGGATTTCTTGCTCTCCCTCCGCCATGATTTGCTACTGCTAATAGATGGATTCCAGCCCGATTCTTGGTACCTGTAGAAGGCGTCCGTCCAGAAAGGAGCAACGAAGACCTAGAGGATTTGGCGGGGAACTACCATCTCAGTCGTATTACTGATCACGCGTGTTGCACGTGACCTTTGTTTTGGTTCTTCCCCGTTTGGACACCCATTTACACCGAGGAAAGATTTTTTGATTTCTAAGAAGAGAAATTGCATAAAATACCCCTGTAGTTTGGAATAGTTGCAAAAAGACTCTTGTTGTTATAAAATTTGCAAAACGACACCTGTGGTTTTAATTTTGTTGTAACCATTAGAAAAATTGTCCAAATTAACGGAGCGTGATATTCAATTTCTTAAAAAATGTGTTGGATATGTTTTAATTTATTAAAAAGACTAAATTACCCTCCCTTTTTTTTTCTCTCCCACCCAAGTCTCATTTTCTTCTCCAACCTAAGCAAACCCTAACCGTAGCCACCAACCGCAACCCTAGCCGCCACCCTCACCCAACACCATCCACTACCACCACGGCCCATTTTGACCATCGCCCATTTCGTGCGACGCCACGACCGGCCCTTTCCACACACCGCGAACTTCGCATCGCCATCCTATCATCACCCTCAACCTCTTGAATTGCCGCTAGCCTTGCCATCAACCCCAGCCACTTGCGCCATCGCCAAATCCGCCGTCAACCCTAGCCAATTGTGCCGCCACCAAATTCTATCATCAACCCTAGTCAATTGCACTACCCACCTGTTGATTCACAAACCACAAGCCTCAAGCTTCCAAAACCAAGAATTCAAAAAAAAAACCTAGATCTACAATTACGTCAGGCATTACCGTCGCCAACGCCATCACCGCCCAGTCCAGCCACAGCCATCCGTGCACCACCATTGCACCACGCTTAAAACACCACATACCCACATCAGCAATCCAACCTTAATCTTACAAATGCCTGGCATAATTGTAGATCTACAATTTTGAAGTCCTAGATCTGTGATTGAAACCCAGATTGCAATTGAAACCTCTTGATTGAGGTTGAAATCCTAGATCGCAATGTTTCCAATCGGTGCAGGGCTGTGGAGACATCGAGCATGGCTGGCTGGCTGGTGGTGATAGGGGCTGCGTTATTTTGAGAGCTGAAAGGGTTTGTTCTAGTCGATGAAGGACAGGCTCGAGTGATGGCACCCTGACGGTGTGGCTAGGTGGTGATGCCGCCCCTCTGCTCGAGAATTCTGGTGTACAAAGACAATGTTAAGGTTTAAATACAAGGGTATTTTAGACAACGTTTTTGTTTCATTACAGAAGTCGTCTGTTGCAACACTTTTGAGATCACAAGTACCGTTTTGCAATTTTATAACAACGAGGATCTTTTTGCAACTACCCCAAACCACAAGGGTATTTTATGCAATTTTTTTCTTCTAAGAAAGACAAGACAACTATACTTAGGTAGTGTTTGGCAGCATTTAAATTTTTAGTTTTTTTTTCAGTTTTGTGAACCGGAGAGAAAAAGGGCGTTTGGTACATAGTTTTCTTTTTTATTCCCGTTCAGTTTTGAAAATCAATTTTTTAAACAGGGCTGCTCTAAAACTCTCATTTTAGAATTTTGGGTTTCCAATTTTGATTTTTGAGCCACCGCAACCTGTCACCTGCGATTGCCCACTGCCGCCGGCTACCCCAACCCGTCGACACTGCCGCCGTCCACCACCATCGGCACTGTCGCCAGCCACTGCCACTGCCACCCCCACCACCACCAAAGAAAAAACTCAAAATAAAAACTGAGTTATCAAAACACCCACAAGAAAAGACTCAAAATAAAAATTGTGTAATCAAACGTCCACTTGTTTTTATAAAAAATAAAAACTAAGCTAGTTTGATTTTGTTTTTTTTTAAATAGAAAATCAAAACTAAAAGTGATTTTAAACAAACCAATATAATCAGCACCATCTCGAAGCGCTTTTCTCAAATTTATGTTCTATCCTTTTTTTGTTTAATCTTTTAAAATCACTCTCATTTTTTTTAAAATAATAGAATTATAAATATTGTAAAATAGTTAAGTTACACTCACCCTATAAAAGACAAGAATATAAAAGCTTACATATATAGATAGCATCCCCGTCCGACGAGGAGCATCACAAATTAAAATTAACCTAAAATACACAAAAACTAAAACTAAGCCAAAAAAATAACTTACTTCAAAATAATGACACGTAAAAAGAGATAAACTAAAGGCTTCGTTTGACAAAAAAAAATTTTTGATTTTCAGTTTTTAAAGAGCAGTTTTTTAAAGAGCAGCTTAATTTTTTTTTTTTTATAAAAACAAGTGGGTGTTTGATAACCCCTTTTTTTTTTAGGTTTTTTTTTTTGGTGGTTTGCGGTGGCGGTGGTGGGGCGTAGCAGTGGTCGACGATGGTGGTGGTGATGGCCGACGGCCGGTGGTGGCTGCAGGCAGTCACCGGCGGTGGTGGCCGGCGGCCGGAGGTAGCTGCCGGCAGTCTCCGGCGGCCGTCGCCGGCGGCCGGAGGTGGCTGCCGGCAGTCACCGGTGGTGGCCGGCGGCTGGAGGTAGCTGCCGGCAGTCTCCGGCGGTGGTCGCCGGCTGCCGGAGGTGGCTGCCGGCAGTCTCCGGCGGTCGCTGCCGGCGGCCGGTGGTCGCCGGCGGCCGGAGGTGGTTGTCGGCAGTCTCCAGCGGTGGTCGCTGGCGGCCGGCAGTCTCCGGCGGTGGTCGCCTGAGGTGGCTGCCGACAGTGGGAGGGTGGTGGTGGTGGTCGAAAAAAAAAAATCAAAAGTGAAAAAAAAAAACCACCCAGTTTTAAAACTGGTTTTTTAAATTGAAAAAAAAATGGTTACCAAACGCTCCTTTTTTTTTCAATTTTTAAAACTGAAAAAAAAAAGGAAAAAAAAGAATGCCAAACGGGCCTAAACTAACAAAAATAACAATTTTTTTTACGTCCTTTTTTCGATTTTTTTCCTTTTTTTAGATCAGTTCAATAGCCAACAGCAGCTAAGCACAAACACGTCATCTTCTTTATGCATCCTGACACATGTCACCCACAACCCATCCCCCGAGACCCGCACACCCTGCCACAGCCACGCGCAGCAGCGCGTGCCATCGCCACCGCATGCAACGCCGGACCGCCCACCACCATCACCCTTGACACCAATCTCACCGTAAATTCTAGCACACCCACCAACTGACCTACACCCACACGATCTCGCCGAGCCTACAACAGTGACCAAACTTCAGAATCAACGCGATGAATGAAACCACCCCCACGCATTTCCCCCAACCTTTCTGACCAAGAAGGGGGGAAGGGGCAACCAACTAGGGGGACGGGGGAATTAAACCTAGAAGGTAAATAGACCATTTTTTTTGGGGACTTACCAGTCACCACCATCAACAACTCCCGGAGCACCACCACGCCCACTCAAACACCAAACATGAACAGATCAGCCAACCAACCACCATAACTGAGGGGGCAATTAACGATCTTGAGGCGCGAATGAAACACACCAATCTCTGGCACCACCAATCGGACACCACAGGGGAACACCCAAATCAGTCCAACGAACACAAAGACTGGAAACAAACCAGCCTTACCCAAGACGGAGCGCCCATCCACACACCCACTACAATCAGATCTGGATCCAAAAACAACCAACAGAAAAAAATAACAAAGAAAAGAAATCTTCTAGGGCAGATTACCACGCCACCACGCACCGGAGGAAGCCGGCGGCGGCAACGAAAACGGGGGAGGCTTATAGACAAGTTGATTTATGGTACTACTGGAGTTAGTAAGTTTAAAGCTTGGAGGAACCACAAGGGCGTATACCAGTATAGCTTCTATTTCAACTTTTCCCAAGTCTACTAACTATACACGTAAAAAAATGCACTAAAACGAATTTGGGTTTAATTACTCTATCTCTCTAATTTTTTCCTTCTCCAGCTTCGTTTGTTACTGGTAATTTAAATAATTTATGTATCAATTATACTATTAACTCCCTTGTATCTGATATCTGATCTACTTACGCTACAAGAAAAAGTGGCCATAGCAGTGGTCAAAAACCGCTGCTATAGATTGAATAGCCACCGCCCTTCTATGGCATCGATCATAGATAGCCACCTGAATTCAAAATTTAAATTATGGAAGCGGGTCGTCCCGCTGCTGTAGCATTTTTAATATGATTCATTTATTTTTTATTTACATAATGCAAAACTTATGGCAGCACACATTGACCGCTGCTAAAGATATGCAATTTTTTTTTAATAATTGTTGAATACATATCAACTCAATTAAAGACCTATAGTCAAATCATCCAACATGGTCACAAAGTAAGGTACTTACTCAACTTTATTAACAAGCCTTAAAAATATCAAAGTCATACACTGAAAATGTCATTGCATGAGACATTGTATAGTTACAAACAAAAGGAAGGTCAAGTTGCTCTACAGTTTATGTTAACTCTAATCAATTTCACTAGAAACACTTTCTAGGGGGCAAAAGGCCTCAAAGATGAAACGCAATCCAATTTGCAACATTAATCACTCACATATCTGTCACGCCCATTTCTGGATCTATTTGCATTTGCCTCCACATTAGCCTGGGACATAATCAAGCAACCATTAGTGTGCGATTCAGTTGACTCCCATGAAGTTTGTTCAACTTCCTTAAGTCAATAGAAATGAAAACACCATGTTACTCAAAGTGAATGACCATAAAAACACCTAGAAGAAAAGAGACCAAGAGAACAAGTCTGACCAAGAGACCAGGAAATGCACAAGTTGATATGCTGAGTTTAGCTAGTATGGTAGGACTTATATAGTTGGCGCTCATCAACTTTACAAGCAAGAGGGTCAAATAAAACAAGCTATGTAAAACCATCACTCAACTAACTCGATCCTTTCGTTTTTTAATTCCGGAACTAACAATTCTCGACATTAATCAAACAAAATATAGTTACCTGATTCGAGAGCATCTTAGCTCATACCCTTTTTCGTTAAGAGTACATCAATTCAGGCTCGTTCCTATTCTATTTTGCAATTAGTCTATTTTACAAAAATAATAATAATAATAAAGCATTAGTGGAAAGGAATAGGATGATTCAAATCACAAGTGCGAGGTACGGAGAGAATTGTGCTGGGAAAGGAATAGTATAGTAACCAGTTTATACAACTAGACAAAGGAAACAATTTTTCCATAAGATTTATACCGGGAACAAACAAATAAGTAACAAAGAATTAATATTTTAATAGCAACTTTTAGTGACACTTTTGATGACAAAACAAGGCCAAGGACCAACTTAAGTCACTAGTTTCGGAGTGAAAGCAAAACCAAACTATTGAAAACGACAAAGTTGACATGAAGTCACCGATTTACGAAGTGAAAGCAAAACCAAGAGATTGAAAACAACAAAGTTGTTGTATAATCACTAGTATTCTCATTAAGCACATAACTTAAACGACCGTTCAGAGTAGAAGCATCGACCCATTTAGATAAATTTGGTGACTTGGGGACAAACACAAGAGGGTGTGAATGGCTTATGTGCAAAGATCACAATACACTCCTTAATTACTGTGTCTCGACCCTTTTGCTTACCTATACTGGTCAAAGCCATCATAGAATAAGACAAAGGGACTATTGATACAAAATCCTGCATTCTGCTGAACAAAGCAGCATCAAATCATGTTCCCAAATAACTACAAGTGTTCTTCCCAAGCAAAACTCAGGAAATTATAGTTTCAAGGCTTAATTATTTGGCATGGTCAATTCAACAAATCAAAAAGATTACCTATAAACAACAAAGTCCAACTTACAGGTAAAGGTGGAAAACCAAAAAGGGAAGTAAAAGATCCAAAAATAAGGGGAAAGAGAAGACTTATAAAAAAAATAGAAGAGAAGCTATAACTCACAGCATTAGCCTTTACCAATATCAACTAATCTTGAAGAGAAACTTTCTCTTCTTAAATGTTTCACAAAGAATTGCAATTCAAATTCACATATGCAATCACTGTGTGTACCTGACTAGAACCAGTAGCATGGTCTGCAAAACTGTTCTCTATAAGTCGTTCAAGAGCCTTTTCCATCATTGCCATTCGTGCCTTCATTTCATTCATTCCGGCCAACTCCTCTTAAGAGAACAAATATGTTCTTGTAGTTTCACATTGTTGGAAAAATCCCACATGTTTGAAATATTGGCCATGGGCCCCATTACCCTCACCCCACCATGTCGATGCTACCCATAACCTTGGAAAGAATATCATTTGGACCACTATCATTCTCGGGTAATGAGACCTCTTGTTGGAGCATTTTGATATCATTTTAAAAGACAAACAAAAACAAGTCATTATCAATAAAAGATTGAGACTGAAAGATAAATATAGGAGTGATGAATAGATAGAGCCATGATACATTTCGGAATACTTTCCCGCACCTAAGCGAGACTTAGTCCGGCTATCTTACGTGGAGCTGAATTTAGATGGACAAAATGTTATCTGTGTTGCCGGCCTCTGAAGCTTTCACCACGACCAAGAGCAATCATTAAGGGCATGTGGTTACCTCAATGTCAATGGTCGTCTTCCCCTCACACCCCAGGCACAACTACGCAGTTATCAGGGGTGCGCCATGGAAGTAGCACTTTTATGAAATCGGATAGTCGCTTAGAGTGACAGTACTCTAGCCTACTGGCAAAGGAGGAAGGGGAGGGTTTCAGTCTTGAAGTCTGAAAGACTGCCCAACTAGCAAGTATATCAAAAGCGAAGAAGCGAGGTAATTACATTCACCGCTCACAAGCTCTAAGGGAATAATATCCTGAGCAATTGCAATAATCGAATTTCCACGACCATGATTCTCAACGAAGCACCATGTCATGAGGTCACATGCCTTCTTTCAACGCAAACTAAAAATACGAAAGATATTAATCCAAATTAATAGACTGAGTGAGCTCAATGTCTTCCTTTGCCTATGCCAAGGATTCCGAATAAGTCTGTCGAATCCTCCCCGGTACAGAGTCTTTGAGCTAGCCTGTTACATCCTTTGCTTGGCACTTTCTAGTGTGCGCTTTAGGGAACTGACATCAATTACACATTGAATTAGTCCAGTAGCTTTTTTTGACAAATAAAAAGCAAGTAAAGAAACTTGCAATCTTATTGCGCTTGCGGAAGGACATCTCCTTTGAGTTTCTTTGATTTCCGACTCACAATCCACATTGTTACTTTACCCGGTCTAACATTATGAGTCTCGAACTTCAAAACCACAATAAAATATGACTACATTATATATGCAGTCCTAAAAAGCAGTATAGTATGTAATGTATAATGAGGCAGTAAAAGTGCGTACATGTTCTTCTTCCTTCTGTGAACTGGATGTTCGGCCAAGGGTATGTGGAATTGCACTGATGCTCGTCGCGTTTTTGCTGTTTAACTTTGCCTCATCGTGCAATTTAAAGCACATTAATTAATAGATATCAAATAGAAACATGAATTATGTAAATAAATCTAAGTTCAGTGAGTACTCTGACTTTTTCACGTTGCCAATAGCTCACCAAGGTTTGCCACTACAGCCAATCAGCCCTTTTTCAGCTGCAATAAGTGCATTTGAAGCTGGTATATCATTCGGCTTAAAGAATTTCCTTTTTAACGAGCATTTCCAATCTTTCCAACGGGTGATAAAAGTACGCATTATAGCAGTTTTTGCAAGAGGATGATTCGTTGTGAATCTCTTCTGTGACCACAAGTACAATAGCATCAAGAATTTTCAAATAGCTTAGAATAAATTTAGGAAATGCATACCTTAATAATATCTCGATCTCCTCCCATGCCTTTTCTTTGTCCTCCTTTGGAATATCAGCCCACTTGGTAAAATTAATTGGTAACAGCTTGCTCGAACGTGCCACACAACCTATAAAAGTACCAAGCTCATGAAATGCACCAGTATTAGCATGACCCCAATTTTCATACCTTATATTTTTTTTGCGTCTCCCTCGCCCATATTTCAGCCCCTCTAATGGGGCCTTGTTTTTTTTTATGAATCGGAACCTGCAAGAAAAGAACATGTCCTAAGAAATCAGACTGGCCATTAGTCTAACACCAGATATATGCATGTGGCAACTAATCTCATAGACAAAAAGAAGCCAACACCAGCAATTTCCTTAAATAAATGTGGCAAATTAAGCTTTATGGGTGACTTTTGCAGCATAGCCAGAGGTTAGAGGTTAGAGGATCCATTGGGTGCCAGGTATCAAAATAATTGGATCATAGGTCTGGCAAATTATCTTCTGATCATGAAAATATAGGACCATACAACTAAAAGAAGTAATCTTTTTTCTTGGCAATGGCCCAGACTTGCTTCATCATGGCAAGATTTGTTCCTGCTAATTAGGTTGCTAATACCCAGGACCACCTCCCTCCTTGTAGGAAACCATGAGCCTGCTTTTGCTTTAGTACTTTTCATGTAAAGATCATGGCCAAGAAAAGCAATGAATCAACTCCCTTCGCTAGGAAGAATACAAATCCTCTCCAGTTCATCTGGATGCTAAACTTGATACCTTGAACTAAAGTCTGCCTGCATCAATAAAACAATATGTAGTCCAATCAGGTTTTTTGGCAGCATGAGATCTTGTTCTATCCTTAACATTTGTAGATATATTTCATAAATTTATCTACTTAATGTATCTTCTTAGACTATTCTTGTTATTTTAGAATGCTCTATATCCATTGCTCAAAGAAATTCTCAGTTAATACAGCTCATGTCACACCCAATCTAATCACAAATCAAATCAAATTAAACCTAACAATTAATACAGCTCAACTAATTTCTCTCATTTCATAACTTCTGCTTCTTTTTCTGCAAATAAGTTGTCACATATTGCATGTAAATCTCATCGGTTTCTTTGCCAAATATAGGTTATTTTAAATTCTGAACACTTTGCTTTTATGGATTGAACATGAGGGATATTTAGTTGGATCACTAACTGGTTTGCAGATCAAATTACTCATTGGTTTGCATATCAAAATACTCACCTTCCTAGTTTACAGATCGAATCACTCACTGGTTTGCTGATCAAATTACTCACCAGTTGGATCACTCACTGGTTTGCTGGTCAGTGGTGAAGGTACCCAAGGGTAAACCCAAGTAGGTTATTGGCAAACAGCCCATCCTACAACCAAAAGAATGAATAAGAGAAGCAGACTTTGAAACATGACCCACCAAAATTATCTCGCCTTTTCCACATTAGTTTTCATGCCTAGACAAGCCTGGAAGAAAAGGAACACCAATCTAAGGTAACGAAATTGGTCTGCATTGCCTTGCAAAATAAGATAGTGTTGTCGGCACACAATAAATGGGGGACAACCACTCCAGACTCAACATTAGCCCCAGCTCCGAAGGCCTTGACTAAAACACCCTTCCACAACGCGATCAATCAACCTACTAAGAGCTTTCATCACAATAAAAAATAGAGATGGAGTGATAGGGTAGCCTTGCCGCAAGCCCCTTAAAGAAGGAAATAAATTAGTTCATGAACCATTCACCAACACTGAAAATTTAACAATTGAAATGCAAAACTATAACCAAGCCCTCCATATTTCCCCAAAGCCCATTTTTCTTAGCATAAACATCAATAATCCCCAATTAACGTGGTTGTATGCCTTCTCAAAATCAAGCTTACAAATCAAGCTCGGTTGTCCGCCTCTCAATCTAGAGTCCATACACTCATTGGCTATCAAAACTGCATCAAGAATTTGCCTACCCCTGCCCAACATATTTTGAGAATATGAGATAAGTCAGATAACTTTCCACAAAACATGTTTAAGATGGATGGAAAGCACATAAGACAAGCTTGTACACCCAAACAACAAGACTAACAGGTCGATAATCTTTAATATCATATGCATAATTATGCTTACAAATAAACTTCCATGTCCATTGCTTCTGCCATTTTCACTATCTTGTATATAAGTTTATTTTCTCTATTTTTTGCTTTGTAAAATTTATGTTTTTCATTTTCTTACTCTAGAAGGTTTGTAATGCTTTGAATTGCACACGCACCTTGATCATATGTGCAAAAAATAGTACTATTACTAAGTGAGAACATCTTCATGATACAATTTTTTTGAACTTTCAATTGTACCATTTGTTTTACTTTTAGAGACCATTATATTCTTTTATGAAAATTTAACAAATAGTCATTTAATGTAATTTAAAAAATATCTCCTAGTACTCTCCAACTTTCTAACCCTACTGCCCACCATTCTTCGCATCCATTCGTAACTACATATAATTTTTTTTCTGATTTTCTTTCACAATCTCTCATATATATTTTCTCCTCTTCTCTTTCTAGAGTCCGCCATTTCATTTACAACATTTTTATTGTAATTTTATAATTTGTGTTTGCACATTCATTGCTTGTGTGCCGAACTGTAGTATAGTATAATTCTGTTAATATTCACTGAGAATGTTTAATCCACTTTTCTTCCTCATACTTTGCCTGATTTTTTAAATCAACTATTGTACAGCTAATATCTTGGAAACGGTCGTTGTACTACGCCCCATCACCATTTTTGTCCTCTTATTTGTTTTTCCTATTGAACGTTAGATTTGTCATTTTATGCTTTTAAGGCAAATTTGGTACGTGTCATGCACGTGACGCTCCCCAAATTAGTTTCTAGTTCAACCTCCTCTGCCTCTGACGACACCATCGTCTACCTCTGGGACATCCAGCTCCAACAAAGCCACCGTTCAACACTGTCAGCCACCTTTTCCCCCCAATAAACCCACAATGCCATCACTGCCTCCACACCCATCACCCATCTCCCACTCCCAACCATCACCATAAACACCACCACCCATCATAAACTCAGCACTGCATCCACAAACGTCACCTTCCTCCCCCTCCCATTCCCCGTGTCTCCATCAACACGTCCACCCATCAAAAGCTCGACTCACAGTCCCATCACCATCAAAACAAAACATGGCCACCACCCTTTACAAACTACCACCGTTGTAACAATCCATCACCAGCACCTCTGAACCCAAAAGCACTGATCTCTACTAATCTCTTCCAAAATTAACACCACTCATAGCGGTCTCTCTCCCCCTCGTTCTCCTTTCTCAGCTTCTTCACCGCTATTTTTTCTCCATAGCTTTTTTCTTAGTAGTGGTGAAGGGCTTTTCAGCTGTGAGTATGGTGTGCGGTTGTGTGTGGCTATTGCGTGAAAAAGAAAAAGGAAGAAGTAGGGTACTTTTAAGGTGACCAAAATAACCCGACTTTATAACAAAATTGCTAACAGAGGGACTAAATGGTTAACCGAACACTGCGTAAGTATTACTTTTAAGAAATTAAGGATTCAGAGACTGATTTAAGAAACTGGGCAAAGTACGAGGGCAATGAAAAATAAATAAATAAATAAATTTCATGTAGCGACATTTTTATGTTTAGTATGTAAAAAACTAAATACGTGACGGTGTGTCATGCAAAAAAAACTAACATAATTTATGATGTGTTGGGCAATGAAGCTATCATTGAGTTTGGTTTGTGTTTCTCGCATTGCTTATTACATATTATATAGATTTTCAAATAAGACCAAATTAATAAGGTGAATAATGAATCACAACAAATGGACTTACAAGAGAAGAAAATATTAAAAAAAAAACCTCAGAAGAGTGTAAATTTGCATGTGTCTTCTTGAAGACAAACCTTTCTCGGTAATTGAAGGTAATCATTTGGCCATCACATATTATCATGATCCATTTGCTAGATTTTTCCATTTGCTATATCCATTTGAGTCTAAACACATTGGCCTTTCTTTTCAGAGCCCATCTTTTGAACCTTAAGGTGAGTAGTGTCCTTGTTTGGGCCTATGTCAAGTATTGCTGATCAAATTGGACTTAACATGGAAGATTCTTTCTCATGGTGACCAAATCGTGATGAGAGCGAAGATGATGAATTAACTCCCAGTGATTATTTGTTCAACCTTGGAAAAGAAAAAAGAAAGAAAGAAGACAAAGCTTTAAAACACAATTGAAAGGAAAAAAATTAAAGGCATTGAAGAATGATCGCCAAGATCTGAAGCCTCGATTGACAGCGTTTAAAGGATCAGTATTCAACATAATCAGAGATTTTGAACTACGTCCGACCTGATTCTCGAAATGGGAATATTCATTATCTAATCTCGGTTTCCTTGGCATATATTAAGGGCTTTGGTAACATTTTTGGGTTTCTGAGCCTTTTTTCCATCTGTTTTATTCCATATCATAGCCTACATTAAATTCCATGTGTCATTCTTGAGATTATGATTGCTTAAGAGAGTCAGGTGCTTCTTTATATTCTGATGAGGTTGAAAAAAAAGTACGAACAAGAAAACTATTCTAAGTCCAATCAGCAACTACGGATAAACTTTACATCACTACCTTTTTTGCCTTCTTGTGGGTGCCCCCAGGGGGAGGGGTGGATTAGACTTGGATCTTCATCTATTATTTTCCCTGAATATCAGTTAATTGGATACGGATACCTTCAATTTTGAGCTTTCTTTTCCTTTGTAAGTCATGTTTCTATTATTTAGCTGTTGGTAGGCTTCTTTTGGTACTTTTACCTATTCATCGGTCGATTATACCTTCTGGATAAGCATATATTCCTTCAGCTGGAGCCTTATTGTTGCCTTTTTGAACTTCTTCTCTTTTGGTCAAAAGCATCAGAGAAGTGTCTGCCCCATTTTTTTTGCTAAGTTTAGACCTTAGAGTTAGTGATGCTCTTTAGACTCTTCTAAGTGGCAGATTTAGGTCTCCGGTGCATGGGGCTGATTTGATAAGTCTTCTTAACACCTGTTCATTTGTTTGTGGGATAAGCTTCCCACCTTTGCTATATTATCTTAATCATGATGGGAATGAATTCCCACGTAGTAAAGAAGTTGCAATAATATACTTAGATGATTTGCTTACACCCGGATTAACGAAGAACCCGATAGGTGGTATGGACAAGTAAAGGGTTAGGTGATACCTTTGAATTCAGCAATAGGATGCATTGTGAATTTTAGCTATGACGTTAACAATCTCTGCAAGATATTGTCAGGAATTAGGAGAAGCCTTCACTTTGTCAAGAGGCGATGCTTCAAATATTTCACGTATGTTGGGTAGGGCTCAGCGAGACTGAATCAAAATAGATCCCAGAGTTAGCATACTACTCTTCAGATGTCTTGTGAACCTGAATAAAGCACAAACTCATGATGGCTGTTAGGTGGAACTGCATTTCAAGATGGATAAGTTAAACTGTGGTGAAAGAATTAGCAGTAGCACGGAATCAAGCTTTGAAAGTTTGGTAATCTTCTTCGATTTGTGTCCTTGGGCTTTTTCTAGTTTAACCAAGGTCAGGGAGTTGAGTATTTGTAGAACGATTTGATCCTGATAACAGGTGAAAAATGAAACCTTAATTGAAAACATATTGGCATAGTTATCGAGCTCAACAGCTGCTATCGTCTCTAAAATTTAAGGTTTTATAACATTCTTCTTCACCAAATTTATACAACGACCTTATCATGCCTTGCCATGTCTTTCCTTCACTACAGTTGCATAAGATCGACTACCTCAAACACTTGAACCTTGCAATGATTTGGTCATTACTACATATCTAGGTTCTAACCCTTGATGAGCTTAAGGGTTTTGACCCAAAGATTTGCATCACCTTGGATAATATGAGCTCTTCCTGCCCAAAAAGTACATTGAATTAACTAGGAACATCAAAATGGCATGAGGCATTGTTAGAGGTCTGTTCCAAACATCGCCTCACTGTTACCTATGTTTATTGTAGTAAAGGTTTCATTACCTATCAAATCTCCAAACTAGATGTCAATGTCTTCCATCATGCAATGAACTCATTTGGCCCTAGAGTTCCCAGACTTGATCATGCCCTCATTTGCAATAATTGACAACACAAGCCGCTTCTTGGACCCCAGACCCACGAAGGTAGCATTAGCATATTTGTCTTACTGATTCTGGCCTTGAAAAATGGTAGTGTTTGCTTTCCCTAGATGCACTAGATAGTCACAAGGATTTTACAATGCCTCAACTCATGTGTCATGCTGGTTTACCATCTTCTACAAAGAAGACAACACTTGAAGTACCTCCAGTTGTCCATATTCTTTATTCAAGGAGTTATTAATCTCCTTCAATCTTGGACTTATGGGATTTAAGGGCTTGTTTTGTGGACAACCACAAGAAATATAAGTCTTGCCCATTGTTAACAATGCCACAAAGGATCCCTGGAGCCTAGGCACAAGGTGTAGGTGCATGCGTTTTTTAAGTGAAGTGCAAAATAAAATTCACTAGATATAAGTGTTTTAAACCAATAAAATCATGTAATAAATTTAATAAACATGGAAATAAAACAAACTTCCAGTACTATAAAAAAGTTTCAAATCTAATGAGAAGTGGTTAATCCTAAGTGAAAATGACGCTGACATTCTCATTATCAGTAAGGCCAAGGTATCAATGCTTTTTTCAACAAAAATCATAGGCTCTTAGTCCGATATACATTCCTCCTCAATTTCATCTTCTTCATCTACAAAGTGAATTGAACGAGTAGATTAACTTGTAAGGGAACAATAGTTAGCAACAAGGCAGTGAGTGCACTGTGAACACCAACAAGAGAATTGATCGTGAAGTGGGATTTCAGGGTTTTCTTTTTGGTTTGGAAATTGATTTATGATGTTATGAAAGAAATAATTAAAAAAATGAATAATTGAGATGATGCCACGATGACAAAAGTCAAAGTTGATTATTTGGGGATCTACCCTCGCCTTACGCCTGGGTGCCCTCTTTGAAGGTGTTGCGCTTAGCTTTAGGTGAGGCGCGCTCCCTACGCTGGGTTGCGCCTTGTGCCTCAGCGCGCTTATGATAACATTTAGTGTATCATACATATAGCACTAGCTTTTCAACTTCAATCTAACATGCATAGATTAGGCATAGAATTTCCCCCCTTTTGTAACAAATATTTCCCTCATCACCAATTGTATTTACGTCTGATCCTTTTAAATGGCCTTTGTGGACTTCTCCACCATTACCACAATTTTTTAGGACCCTTCTTGTGAGCGGAAGCATACCATGCCACCCCTGATGTTGTTGGTGAGGGCTATTGTGCACAATTTTAGCTTAAAATATTGTTTAACTATTTCCTCTCTTTTCTTCATGTCCCTGACAATAACATCAAAGAGGTATGTTGTCAACATTAGACTTACCTCCTCATTCTTCTTGAGTGCTTTGACCTACTCCACTAAGTCTAGTATAGGTCCCTAAGTACACCTAGAGTGGGGTGACTAAGTGTTTTACAACTTTGAGTATAAATTAAAAACAAGATTATAGAGTAATTACAGATATAACAACAATAAATTCAACACAAAGATTTATACTGGTTCAGCCCCACCAGCCTACGTCTAGTCCCCGAGCACTCCACACAAGGGAGACCTACTCCAACCTTTCACTAACCAGCTAGCTTTGGGTGCTAGCTCAAACCGCAGTACAATTTCTGAAACCCTTCCAAGGTTTCTAACAATTTACAAATGAAAAGAGATTTACAATTTGAATACAACAAACAAGCTCCTTCTTGAGCAGATGTTACAATGAATAAACTAAGAATAAGCCTTCTTAGGTGGGAAGATCTATATTCTTTCAAGAACTAAACCAAGAAGCTTATAATAGACTATCTCAAAGATGAAATCACTAATAGAGAATAGATGAGAATAAGATAACAAGATGAGAGAGTGTTTTGAGATGAGTTAGAGAGAGTATTGAAAAAGATTCGCGAGAGATATCTTAAATGCTCTCAAGGATCCTTTTTTATACTAGAGAAGAAAATGAACCATTGTGAAGGGAAACCTGAAAATTGATTCTACTAAAACATAAGATTGAGTCGACTAAAAACTCGGTGAGAACAAACACTGAAAAATTGAGTCGACTGAAAACTCCATTTCATTCGACTGAAAACTTTTGCTTCAACTAAAAAGTTTTGCTTCGACTAAAATTTTTTGGCTTCGACTAAAAAGTTTGGCTTCGACTAAAAAACTTTTGGCTTCAACTAAAAAGTTTTGCTTCGACTAAAAACTCTAGTTTTGATTCTTTACTTGAATTTCTGTGAGATCTTTTATGAAGGACTTAGAATAGACTTCAGGTTCTTGCATCTTCAATGTAGTTCGAGTCTTTGAATCCCAAGTCCAAGCCGAGTTCAAACTTTATCCATGGCATCATCTTGACTTTGTTTGATTAAGATAAATCCTAAAATGATTATCTTAATAATGTTGTCAGATTAATGTTAGAGATAATAAATTTGGAATCATCAAAATTGATAAGTTAACAATCTCCCCCTTTTTGATGATGACAACATTAGTTCTAGCATTATAGAAACATACTTCCCCCTGATCAGTTAACATTCAAACAAAGTAATGACTAAAAGAACCTCTTTTAATATTCAGCAAAAAATTGTTAAAGATGCGTACAAAGAATGATCAATAATTAATCGTTCTCCCCCTTTGTCAAATCAAAAAGAGGAGCAGCCAATGCATCAATCAAAGGAGTAAAATAATAAAAAATCTAGGGCCGACGGCGACAAGCACCCTGTGCAGAGGAGGATGGATCAGTAGGCGGCGGAGCAGATCGAGGAGCACTTTATGTAGAAGAGGATGGATCAACAGGCGGCAGAGCAGTTGTGGGTACTTAAATGACTTCTACGACACGAGGAAAGCGCGGCATCTGAGGGTTGTACGGGAGATGTGGGTTGAAGAACCATTCTTCCCCTTCGGTGCTGGTGTGTCGAGAGGGAAAGATATCCGGACGAGTCACCCTAAATCCATGAGCCTGATCGAAGATCTGATGTGCCAGGTAGCGGTTCTATTCTGTCAGAATGCTCGTAGTGAGATAGGCCTGGCAACGATGAGCCTGAAGAACAACTTCTTGCTATCGATGAAGATCATGCTGCATCTGAGTCAATCTCTCCAGGATTGGAGTATTGTTGAGAGGAAGAACGAAAAGGTTAGAAGTGAGTTCGTTAAGAAGGGTGTGAAAGTCTATTTGGTTTGAGAGAAGCTGGGCTGAGGAGTGTTGAACCGACTGTTGAAGAACGATAAGCTCATGAAGAAGGGTTGTGTGGTTGGCTGCAACAGAGGCAACTAGGGTGGTTAGCGATTCAAGAATTAACTGAATCGAAGTGGAGAGACGAGAAAAGTGCACAGAGAGTTTGGACGCGGGTTAAGATTAGACCGAAAGGAAGATTTGCAGAGGATTTGTTCTTCTGGGCATCCATTACAGGCATGATAATTCCAGCAATGTTTAAGGGATAGCCCCGAATGAAGTGGGTGAGAAGAATGATGTCGAGATATGAAAAGTAGCAAAAGAGCCGGCACGGCCCGAAAGGTTATAACTGAGAATAAAATGGAGGACACGATGGAGAGGAGAGAGATCACCTAAACTAGGTTTGCGGGGTCGAGAAATGGACCGGTCTCCTAGAAGGGTTTGTGTTTGTTGGAGAGGGGTAAAGGAGCTAACGGTGCACCACGTGTTTCTGGGGAAAACAATGGTAAAGGATTGGTTTGTAAAACCGAGAATTTGGGCTAAGGTGGTGGCATCGAGGAGGATGGAGACCCCATTAACATGTGGTCAAAAAGGCTGAGGACAGGGCATTAAATGTCATATTTGAATAGAACATTCGAACAAGACAAGGGTAGTAAGTGGAGGGAGGAGAGAGAATGGAGGGACAGCCTATTCGATCAAAAAGACTGGTAAGACCAAGTTGAGTCATTAGGTTGACATCACTTGAGCGACCCGGTATGACCTCCCGATTGACAAAATTTGAATAATAATTAATTTGCTCATCTACTGACTCCAAAAAATGGGGAATGTGAAGGATTTTGGTAGGAGAAATATAAGGGCAGATAGGTGGCGGGCAGGTTGGAGGAGAAGCAGAGGAAGAAGAGGCAGCAAGAGGAAGAGCAACATTACCTGAAGAGGACGGAGCAGCGGATGTCCGTTAAGCAGGTACAGAGGATGATGATCTTGCAGCAGTAGTCAGTGTCTGACGAATGCGGGGAAGTGAGGAAGGTAGTGGTGGAGCAGCAGCAGCAGGTGGAGAAGCCATGTCGGTGTCAATACCAGACGTCAGCGACTATGAGGGCGTGGGTTTGAGTCCATGTGAGCCCTGAGTGACAGGTGGGCAAGAGAGAGAAGAAAAGCAAAGGTCTGTAAAAACTGGACGAGGAATAGTGAAAAAAAGTAACAGTAAAAAGTGAAAGGGAAAAAAGGAGGGGTATATATAGACGACGGGATTTTAGTCGACTGAAATATCATTTTTAGTAGACTGAAAAGATTTTAGTCGAATGAAAATTGACTTTTCAGTCAACTAAATCCAACATATTGTTAAAGGTGAAAGAGGTGTTCAGTCGACTGAAAAGATTTTAGTCGAATGAAAATTGACTTTTCAGTCGACTAAATCAAACAAACTGCCAAAGGTGAAAGATGTTTTCAGTCGACTGAAAAGATTTTAGTTGAATGAAAATTGACTTTTCAGTCAACAGATTGTTAAAGGTGAAAGAGGTGTTAGTCGACTAAAAAGATTTTAGTCGAATGAAAATTGACTTTTCAGTCGACTAAATCCATCAGATGCAAAGATTTAAGACGAAGAGAGAGATTCAACTAAGATCACACATTCCTAAGCGACGACAAAAAGAACAAAAAGAGGATTCAGCTAAAGGTTTGTTAGAGATATCTGGGAGCTGATCTTCAGAACCAACTTTCTTGAGTTCTATTAAACCTTTCTGAACATTTTCTCGAAGAAAGTGGTGACAAATATTGATGTGCTTAGTGCGCGAGTGTTGAACATGATTTTTACTAATATCAATAGCACTGCTACTGTCGCACATAATAGGAATATTGTCTGTTGAGACATCAAAATCTCGTAAAGCTTGACGCATCCACAGTATTTGGGCACAACAGCTTCCAGCCACAACATATTCTGCCTCAACTGTGGAGAGAGCCTCAGACGTTTGTTTCTTACTGTGCCAGGACACTAAAGCATCTCCAAGGAATTGACAAGTGCCACTAGTACTCTTGCGATCTACAAGACATCCCACATAATCAGAATCCAAGAAACCTACTAGATCTAGCAAGGAGTTATGCAGATACCAAAGTCCTAAATTTAAAGTCCCAGAGAGATATTTAAAAATACGTTTAACTGTGGTAAGATGATATTCTTTGGGAAAAGCTTGAAAACAGGCACAAATACATACACTAAACATTATGTCAGGTCTAGAAGTAGGAAGATAAAGCAAACTATCAATCATACCACGATAAAGTTTGTTATCTATATCTTTACCATTTTCATCTTTGACAAGATTAATGCTAGGAGAAATAGGGGTCCCTCTAGGTTTAGCATTATCCAAGCCAAACCTTTTCAAAAGCTCTCGTGTGTACTTGGATTGACTTATAAAAACTCCTTCTTTTGACTGCTTAATTTGAAGTCCAAGGAAAAAGGTAAGTTCTCCCATCATGCTCATCTCAAATTCCCTGCGCATACTCTCAGCAAAATCTTGGCATAGATCATTGTTAGTGGCACCAAAAATAATGTCATCAACATAAATTTGAACTATTAAAATATGCAAATTACAAATTTTCGTAAAAAGAGTAGTATCAACTTTGCCACAAGAGAATCCTTGATCAATGAGGAAGCTGCTAAGACGATCGTACCAAGCTCGAGGAGCTTGTTTAAGACCGTATAAAGCCTTTTTCAGCTTAAAGACATGATTGAGGTATTTTTCATTTTCAAAACTAGGAGGTTGTTTAACAAACACTTCTTCCTGTATTACCCCATTCAAGAAGGCACTTTTCACGTCCATTTGAAAGAGTTTAAAGTTCATATGACATTAAATTGCCAAAAGCATTTGGATAGCTTCATGTCGAGCGACTGAGGCAAAGGTTTCGTCAAAATCTATTCCTTCGACTTGATTGTATCATTGAGCAACTAGTCTAGCCTTGTTACGAACAATATGACCATCCTCATCAAGTTTGTTCCGAAAAACCCACTTGGTGCCAATGACCTTTTGTTGCACAGGGGAATTAGCGACCAAACATTGCTTCTCTCAAATTGATTCAATTCATCTTGCATGGAAAGGATCCACTCAGGATCTCTTAGAGCTTCTAAAAAAAATTTAAACTCTATTTGAGAAAGAAAAGCAAAATCTGCACAGAAAAGATTTACCGTAAATTGTGTTGTAACTCCGCGTTCCACATTACCTATGACTTGTTCTAATGGATGACTGGAGGAATATCTCCAGCTTTTTAAGAGTGGCTGAGTCTCATCACTATTGTTGTGAGAGGATGTTGAACACTCCCCCTCAGTTGAGGAGACATTAAATTTGTTGTTCAAGTTCAGGGAGAGTTATTCACTGTCATCACCTACATTCTTACTTAGTTTTTCAACATTAGATTCTTCAAATACTACATGTATAGATTCTTCAACAACCAGAGTTCTACGGTTATAGATTCTATATGCTCTGCTTTTTAGTGAATAACCAAGAAATATTCCCTCATCAGACTTCGCATCAAACTTACCTAAGTTCTCACGATTATTCAAAATAAAACATTTGCAACCGAAAATCTTGAAGTAATCGATTTGAGAATAGTTCGTATGGAGTTTTGTCGAGAATCGATCTGATGAGTACTCTGTTCAACATCTAACAGGAAGTGCTGACGGCTTCGGCCCAGAAATATTTTGGCAGAGATTTTTCATGAAGCATGGTTCTAGCCATTTCTTGTAGAGTATGAGTCTTTCTCTCTATAACCCCATTTTGTTGGGGCGTCTGAGGAGCGGAAAACTCATGTGAAATGCCATTTTGAATACAAAAAGGAATAAAATCTTTTTCAAATTCACCGCAATGATCATTTTAAATTTTTACAAGCTTCAACTCCTTCTCGTTTTGAAGCTGCTTAACAAGATTGAATTTTTTTCAAACGCTTCATCCTTATGAGTTAGAAAAAGAACCCAGGTGTATCTTGAAAAATCATCAACAATGACAAAAGTATAAAATTTTCCACCTAGGTTGGCATTTCTCGTGGGGCCAAAAAGATCTAAATGAAGGAGTTGAAGAGGGCGAGAGGTGGAAACGACATTTTTTGGCTTGAAAAGATGTTTTTGACTGTATACCATATTGACAGGCATCACAAACCTTATCCTTGACAAACCTTAACTTTTGTAAGCCTCTGACAAACTCTTTTGAGAGAAGTTACTTGATTAGATCCATGTGAACATGACCTAATCTACGATGCCACAACCAAATATCATTATGTTTAGCAGAAAGACAAACTTCACGAGAAGAGTCAGATGCATCAAAAGATGGAGTATAGATATTACCATCTCTCTTACCAACCAAGGTTCCTCCATCTCTCATACCAACCAAGGCATGACTGATTAGGCATTGATCGCTTTCAAATTGAACTTTGTGTCCATTATCGATGAGTTGACTGATACTTATCAAATTGAACTTCAAACCGTCAACCAAGGATACATTATCTATAGATATGAAACTGGTGCCAATTTTGCCTTTACCGATGATCTTCCCATTCGAGTTGTCTCCAAAAGTAACAAGTCCTCCAATTTTTGGAGTGATATGAGAGAAAAGTGAGCGATCACCGGTCATATGCCTTGAATATCCACTGTCGAGAATCCATTTGTTGGGATCTACCCTTGCTTTCAAGCATACCTACAACAAATTCTGGTTTCGTTCCTTTAGGTACCCACACTTTCTTGGGTCCTGGAAGATTAGATAAACAAGATTTTGGCACCCAACCTTGTTTCATTTTATTTTTTGTAATCGAAGGGAATGACTGATTTCTGACAGCAGTAAAGGACAATTATTAACTAATTGCCCTTTCTTATTATATACTGTACAGAGTGTGAATGGTGAGCAAGAGGCTAAATTTTTGTTAAGAAATTTTTGTAATCTTTTTGCTTTTTTGAAGGATTGTAACCAATTCCACTTTTCTCAAAAACACATTTTTGTCTTCCCAAAAGAATATCTAAATTCTCTCTACCTTGGGTAAATTTTGAAAGAGTAAAATTCAGATCTTCAATCTCCTTTTCTAAATTCATTTATTGTGTAGAAATTTCTTCCAGTCGAGATTTTAAGGATTCGTTTTCAACTGGAACTTTTACTCCTCTGAGAGATTGAATTTCAGAAGACAAATAGGAATTTTCCTTCTTAGAAGCATTCAGATGATTTTTTAGAGAAACATTTTCAGAAATATAAAGTTCAACCTTTTCTGACTCTTCTTTTTCACCTTCTAACTCTTCAACAGTATTTATCAAAGAAAGAGCCTTAATTTTTAGATTAGCATTTTTTACTTTTAACTTTTCATTATTTTCACTGAGTTCGAGAAAAGCTGACTTAAGTTCATTATAATCAAGATTTTCAGAGATTACCTTATCGGAGTGATCATCCTTGGCCATGAAGCAAAGTTGAGCTACGTCATCATCTTCGCTAGTTTCTTTGTCACTTTCATCAAAGTCATCCCAAGTCAACAGGGATTTCCTGGGCTTGAACTTTTTTTCTTTGAAGTCTCGACTGTTGCTGCTTGCAATTTTGTTCTTGGGTTGCGGACAATATTTTTTAATGTGCCCAGTTCAGCCCGCATTCATAGCAAGCATCAAAATTTTCCTTCACATTCCAATCACTATTATTTCTTTGATGTGATTGGCTTGTAGGATTTTTCCTGATCTTCCCATCTCGCTTGCTTGTGAGAAACTTCTTGAATCTTCGAGTGATGAGAGCCATTTCAGGATCAGAATCATCGCTGCTCTCTACAGGTTCATGATAGGTCTCAGCTTTAAGAGCTAAGCTCTTCTTCTTGGAGGTGGTTTCTTCTTCGCATGAATCTTCATCGTAATTTCATGAGTCGTTAGAGAACCCACCAATTCTTCAAGCTTCATCACATTTAAGTCCTTTGCCTCTTGAATGGCTGTGAGTTTTGCTTCACATCTCTTTGGAAGAGATCTGAGAACTTTTTGGACAACTTCTTTTTTTTTTTGGGTAGATTTTACCCAAAAGCTTTAGTCCATTTATAATGAGTGTAAATATGGAGTACATCTCATTTATGGACTCGTGCTCCTTCATTTTGAAGGCCTTATACTGCTGTACCAACATGTTGATCTTGGTCTCTTTCACTTGATTTGTACCTTCACGAGTGACCTCCAACAACCTCCACATTTCTCTAGTTGTCTCACATGCTACGACTCGATTGTACTCATTCATGTGAAGGCCACAACTGATAATGTTCTTAGCTTTATCATCCATGGAGAAAAGTTGTGCCTCATGAGCGTCCATTTTGAGAATTCCTTTTGGAATCTTGATTCCATCCGGTCCATCCTTCATGGGAATTATAAGACCATTTTCTACAACATACCACACGTGTGTATCCTACCCCAGAAAATTCCTCATACGATTTTTCCAGTAGCTGTAGTTGTCATTCTTCAATAAGGGTGGCCTGGTGGTTGATGATCTTTCTTTCATAATGCGATCTTTAGCTCTAGACGATGAAGTCAAAAGAAAATACAAGATCACACGTGTCACGCCCCCAAAACGAGAGGCCGCGACTAACATCAAACTTCATTATATACCATTACAGTTCTAAAGATAACGGTATAGACAGAGCAACTAAATCCTTTAAGATAAATATCTTCACGACAAAAGTCTATGACAATCCGTTCTCCAAAATAATCTCATTACAAAAGGATTACTAAACGCAGCGGTGAAACAAAATACACAAGAATTAATTCTATCAAATCACCCATTGCTCAAAGATCGAAACTCCAACTTCAAGATCCATACATATCTTTAAAGCAAGACTCAAACACGTCGATGACATAACCATTATAAATGTATAACAAAGCATCTACGATGCCACAAACACCATTATCTAAATCTCAATCTTACTCATCTCAAAAGATCCAAGAGTTTAGATACAATCCTTTCAAAAACTTAACTAAACAATCTTCCTCATCAAAATTCACTAAAACCAAATAATGTGACCAATACTCTACTATTCGATACAATTTTCAAGTCTCATATCCAACTAACCCACTTTCGGGTAGAGTCCCCAGATGATTTACATTGCTCAAAGATACTAACAAAACTAAATGCTCTAATTTCCCCCAAAGACGTCACGCCCAAAATAACGTCCGATACCTGTGGTAAAATATGCAAATTACAAATTTTCGTAAAAAGAGTAGTATCAACTTTGCCACAAGAGAATCCTTGATCAATGAGGAAGCTGCTAAGACGATCGTACCAAGCTCGAGGAGCTTGTTTAAGACCGTATAAAGCCTTTTTCAGCTTAAAGACATGATTGAGGTATTTTTCATTTTCAAAACTAGGAGGTTGTTTAACAAACACTTCTTCCTGTATTACCCCATTCAAGAAGGCACTTTTCACGTCCATTTGAAAGAGTTTAAAGTTCATATGACATTAAATTGCCAAAAGCATTTGGATAGCTTCATGTCGAGCGACTGAGGCAAAGGTTTCGTCAAAATCTATTCCTTCGACTTGATTGTATCATTGAGCAACTAGTCTAGCCTTGTTACGAACAATATGACCATCCTCATCAAGTTTGTTCCGAAAAACCCACTTGGTGCCAATGACCTTTTGTTGCACAGGAGAATTCGACCAAACATTGCTTCTCTCAAATTGATTCAATTCATCTTGCATGGAAAGGACCCTCTCTATTTTCGAGAGTTGTTCAACATATTTAGTGTAAATTTAAATTGACGGCAAAATGTACAGATTCAAAGATGTGTTGTAACTCCGCGTTCCACATTACCTATGACTTGTTCTAATGGATGACTGGAGGAATATCTCCACAAATTAAGAGTGGCTGAGTCTCATCACTATTGTTGTGAGAGGATGTTGAACACTCCCCCTCAGTTGAGGAGACATTAAATTTGTTGTTCAAGTTCAGGGAGAGTTATTCACTGTCATCACCTACATTCTTACTTAGTTTTTCAACATTAGATTCTTCAAATACTACATGTATAGATTCTTCAACAACCAGAGTTCTACGGTTATAGATTCTATATGCTCTGCTTTTTAGTGAATAACCAAGAAATATTCCCTCATCAGACTTCGCATCAAACTTACCTAAGTTCTCACGATTATTCAAAATAAAACATTTGCAACCGAAAATCTTGAAGTAATCGATTTGAGAATAGTTCGTATGGAGTTTTGTCGAGAATCGATCTGATGAGTACTCTGTTCAACATCTAACAGGAAGTGCTGACGGCTTCGGCCCAGAAATATTTTGGCAGAGATTTTTCATGAAGCATGGTTCTAGCCATTTCTTGTAGAGTATGAGTCTTTCTCTCTATAACCCCATTTTGTTGGGGCGTCTGAGGAGCGGAAAACTCATGTGAAATGCCATTTTGAATACAAAAAGGAATAAAATCTTTTTCAAATTCACCGCAATGATCATTTTAAATTTTTACAAGCTTCAACTCCTTCTCGTTTTGAAGCTGCTTAACAAGATTGAATTTTTTTCAAACGCTTCATCCTTATGAGTTAGAAAAAGAACCCAGGTGTATCTTGAAAAATCATCAACAATGACAAAAGTATAAAATTTTCCACCTAGGTTGGCATTTCTCGTGGGGCCAAAAAGATCTAAATGAAGGAGTTGAAGAGGGCGAGAGGTGGAAACGACATTTTTTGGCTTGAAAAGATGTTTTTGACTGTATACCATATTGACAGGCATCACAAACCTTATCCTTGACAAACCTTAACTTTTGTAAGCCTCTGACAAACTCTTTTGAGAGAAGTTACTTGATTAGATCCATGTGAACATGACCTAATCTACGATGCCACAACCAAATATCATTATGTTTAGCAGAAAGACAAACTTCACGAGAAGAGTCAGATGCATCAAAAGATGGAGTATAGATATTACCATCTCTCTTACCAACCAAGGTTCCTCCATCTCTCATACCAACCAAGGCATGACTGATTAGGCATTGATCGCTTTCAAATTGAACTTTGTGTCCATTATCGATGAGTTGACTGATACTTATCAAATTGAACTTCAAACCGTCAACCAAGGATACATTATCTATAGATATGAAACTGGTGCCAATTTTGCCTTTACCGATGATCTTCCCATTCGAGTTGTCTCCAAAAGTAACAAGTCCTCCAATTTTTGGAGTGATATGAGAGAAAAGTGAGCGATCACCGGTCATATGCCTTGAATATCCACTGTCGAGAATCCATTTGTTGGGATCTACCCTTGCTTTCAAGCATACCTACAACAAATTCTGGTTTCGTTCCTTTAGGTACCCACACTTTCTTGGGTCCTGGAAGATTAGATAAACAAGATTTTGGCACCCAACCTTGTTTCATTTTATTTTTTGTAATCGAAGGGAATGACTGATTTCTGACAGCAGTAAAGGACAATTATTAACTAATTGCCCTTTCTTATTATATACTGTACAGAGTGTGAATGGTGAGCAAGAGGCTAAATTTTTGTTAAGAAATTTTTGTAATCTTTTTGCTTTTTTGAAGGATTGTAACCAATTCCACTTTTCTCAAAAACACATTTTTGTCTTCCCAAAAGAATATCTAAATTCTCTCTACCTTGGGTAAATTTTGAAAGAGTAAAATTCAGATCTTCAATCTCCTTTTCTAAATTCATTTATTGTGTAGAAATTTCTTCCAGTCGAGATTTTAAGGATTCGTTTTCAACTGGAACTTTTACTCCTCTGAGAGATTGAATTTCAGAAGACAAATAGGAATTTTCCTTCTTAGAAGCATTCAGATGATTTTTTAGAGAAACATTTTCAGAAATATAAAGTTCAACCTTTTCTGACTCTTCTTTTTCACCTTCTAACTCTTCAACAGTATTTATCAAAGAAAGAGCCTTAATTTTTAGATTAGCATTTTTTACTTTTAACTTTTCATTATTTTCACTGAGTTCGAGAAAAGCTCACTTAAGTTCATTATAATCAAGATTTTCAGAGATTACCTTATCGGAGTGATCATCCTTGGCCATGAAGCAAAGTTGAGCTACGTCATCATCTTCGCTAGTTTCTTTGTCACTTTCATCAAAGTCATCCCAAGTCAACAGGGATTTCCTGGGCTTGAACTTTTTTTCTTTGAAGTCTCGACTGTTGCTGCTTGCAATTTTGTTCTTGGGTTGCGGACAATATTTTTTAATGTGCCCAGTTCAGCCCGCATTCATAGCAAGCATCAAAATTTTCCTTCACATTCCAATCACTATTATTTCTTTGATGTGATTGGCTTGTAGGATTTTTCCTGATCTTCCCATCTCGCTTGCTTGTGAGAAACTTCTTGAATCTTCGAGTGATGAGAGCCATTTCAGGATCAGAATCATCGCTGCTCTCTACAGGTTCATGATAGGTCTCAGCTTTAAGAGCTAAGCTCTTCTTCTTGGAGGTGGTTTCTTCTTCGCATGAATCTTCATCGTAATTTCATGAGTCGTTAGAGAACCCACCAATTCTTCAAGCTTCATCACATTTAAGTCCTTTGCCTCTTGAATGGCTGTGAGTTTTGCTTCACATCTCTTTGGAAGAGATCATGAGAACTTTTTGGACAATCTTCTTTTTTTTTTTGGGTAGATTTTACCCAAAAGCTTTAGTCCATTTATAATGAGTGTAAATCTGGAGTACATCTCATTTATGGACTCGTGCTCCTTCATTTTGAAGGCCTTATACTGCTGTACCAAACATGTTGATCTTTCTCTTTCACTTGATTTGTACCTTCACGAGTGACCTCCAACAACCTCCACTTTCTCTAGTAATGTCACATGCTACGACTCGATTGTACTCATTCATGTCTCGGCCACAATTGATAATGTTCTTAGCTTTATCATCCATAAGAAAAGATGTGCCTCATGAGCATCCATTTTGAGAATCCTTTTGGAATCTTGATTCTCCGGTCCATCCTACGGGAATTATAAGACAATTTTCTACAACTACCACACGTTGTATCCTACCCCAGAAAATTCCAAATACGATTTTTCCAGTCTCTGTAGTTGTCATTCTTCAATAAATTGGCCTGGTGGTTGATGATCTTTCTTTCATAATGCGATCTTTAGCTTAGACGATGAACTCAAAAGAAAATACAAGATCACACGTGTCACGCCCCAAAAACGAGAGGCCGCGACTAACATCAAACTTCATTATATACCATTACAGTTCTAAAGATAACGGTATAGACAGAGCAACTAAATCCTTTAAGATAAAATATCTCCACGAACAAAGGTCTATGACAATCCGTTCTCCAAAATAATCTCATTACAAAACGATTACTAAACGCAGCGGTGAAACAATATACACAAGAATTAATTCTATCAAATCACCCATTGCTCAAAGATCAAAACTCCAACTTCAAGGTCCATACATATCTTTAAAGCAAGACTCAAACACGTCGATGACATAACCATTATAAATGTATAACAAAGCATCTACGATGCCACAAACACCATTATCTAAATCTCAATCTTACTCATCTCAAAAGATCCAAGAGTTTAGATACAATCCTTTCAAAAACTTAACTAACAATCTTCCTCATCAAAAATCCACTAAAACTAAATAATGTGACCAAAGCTCTACTGTTCAATACAATTTCCAAGTCTCATATACAACTAACCCACTTTCGGGTAGAGTCCTCAGATGATTTACATTGCTCAAAATATACTAACAAAACTAAATGCTATAATTCCCCCAAACATGTCACGTCCAAAATCACGTCCGATACCTGTGGTAAAGGACAAAACAAACGAATAGGGGGGTGAGCTCGAATAGCCCAGTAAGTGGAAAATCAATGGGAAGCAAATACGATGATTCGTAGTCCAAAACAAAACCAAATCTTTGACGAACAAGATATAGCAATTGACCACAATGTAAATAAGGCGAATCAAATATACAAAATGTTCACAAGGTGGTCCAAAGAACCCAAATCAAATACAAGCCCGAAGTTATGAAAATGCAATCATATCTTACTGCCAAATACCAAAGCAAACGTCACTAAGCGTTTAACCCAAAACATATTTCAATTATATGTCGGGTACGCTACAAACATACGATGACTATGGTGGTCATAAGACCCAAATGTCGAACCAAACATCAAACATCAAACGTGTGCTCCGGAGCATACTAGGAGGCTTCGGCTCTCTAGTATAACAAACATGTGTCCATAGGACCCTCTCTATTTTCGAGAGTTGTTCAACATAGTCAGTGTCAATCTTAAATTGACGGTCACAAATATACGAATTCAATGATGTGCATCATCAGGCACAAACGAAAAGCGGTAAACATTGTTCTCAAAAGAGGGCAAAAGTGGGACAAATCAAATGCAAACAAATATAGATGAACCGAAATTGACGAAGCATAAACCTTCGGATTCCAAAGACACCTTTCCCATAACAAAAACGATGATAAAATCCTTTTCACAACAAGCTTGATCAAAATCCAATATTTTTCCCGATTTTAACGAAGGAAAACCAAGCCAAAATCAAAAGGTAGAATCCCTTACAAAACAAGATTAATCAACTCCAACAACTCATTTTCAGATTTAACGAAGCAACCCATACCATAGCAAAAACGTTACAAACCTTTACCACAGCAAGAACGTTCAAACCCTTACCCCAAACAAGCTTCCGACCAAAAGAAAACCTCAAAGCACCACTCTAGCGCCAAAAGAGCTTTCCAAGGCTTCTATTCTCTCCCTTTCTCTCTCTCTCTCTCTCTCTCTCTCTCTCTCTCTCTCTCTTTCTCGTGCAAAGGAGAGGAAAAGAAACAGAAGACTCCCAAAAAAAAAGGTTAGGAGTGAAATAAAACACTATTTATAGGCGACAAAATTTTAAACCTTTAAGTCGACCGAAAACAACATTTTAGTCGACTGAAAGTACATTTCAGTCGACTAAAAGTTACTGTTCATCGACTAAAAGTTACTGTTCAAAATCACTGTTCATGGGGGGTGCTGTTCAAAATCACTGTTCATCGACTAAAACTTTTAGTCGACTGAAAACACTCTTTTAGTCGACTAAAACCTTTAAATTCGACTAAAACTCCAGAAAACTATTTTTACACAATTTAATTACTTTTTAGTCGACCGAAACACTTTTAGTCGACTCAAACCTCTTAAATTCGACTAAAAGTTACTGTTCATCTGATCAAAAATTTCAAAAATAATCCCAATTCATTTTCTTAGTTTTCACAAAAGACCACAAACTTATTTATTCAAAAATATACAATTTTTGCATAAGGATAAGAAAATTTTCGGGGTATTACATTCTCCCCCCCTTAAAAGAATTCCGTCCGCGGAATTAAAAACGTACTTTAATTATCAAAAGTAGCTTTTACTTTTCAAAACGAGTCAAAACATTACTCATACTGTTAACTGAAATTCTGATTTCATGTAAGGCTTAGCCTACAAAATGTACTGAGCAAAATTGCGACATTCAAAGTTCAACAAACGAAATCAATCTCCAATACGTAACGCCTCCACTGCGCTACTCTGATAATATACCAAACCATATACTTTACACAATCTGGATAACACGCTTAACTTCAAGCTTGAGGTGTACCACGTACTAAGAAATTCTCATCCAATATGACGTGTTTTACGAAATTCAAACTTAAGTTTTTAACTTCCATTGTCATCACTATTCCAACAATATATTCAGACTGCTCCTTGAAGTACTTGGCTAACAAATGAAATTCACTGAATCACGTCACTCCAATCAAAATTCAAATCATCTGAAACCAATACAATACCGACAGGCTCACATTGTGCCATTAAAATAACACGTCAAACCACAGCCTTGGTACAATGCCTAACATTGACACACTTAACTTCAATCGTAAGCCAAAAGTAGTAACCAACCTTCACATTGATCCCAAAAGATTATACTCTATAATCTTCAAATCAAATTTACACCCGTACAAAGTCACAATTAGAACCATCAAAATACGTTCTTAATAACATTTTACTGACAACTGAGTGTAACTCATAACCAAAGTTGCTAAACTCTTTGTATGCCTTCCGTCCAAAGCATCACCCACACTGTTAGACTTTCAAATACGATTTATCCATAATCAAATCACCAACATCAAATATTCCAAGATTCTATACTCCAAAAACATTTCATTACTTCAAACACACGGTTACTTAAGGCAACATCAAGCTCAACGTCTTGCCCATACCTTTCAACTACAAAAGATCACAAACTCAACATCTAAGGCTTAACCAAGATTACTTATCTAAGCAATTCACTAACCGGCCCATGAGATCACCTAATGATTAATACTTTCCCCCTTCTATTTTTTTTTTCACCAAAACCAAAACCATCAGATAACATTCGAAGCATACTACATCGACTTAGTCCGTTCGCCTTACAAACATAATACTTAATCAAATTGCCGACATTAATTTCTAAAGTCATTATGCCTGCAACATCTGAGCACTTGAAACACATGGTTTCACAAGATAGTATCAAACTCATTCCTCTGGTCCATATTTCATTGACTACTAAAATCACAAACTCAATGTCTAAGGCCTAAATAAAACTACAATGATGCAATGTCTTTAAAGGTCAGAAATCAACACAACGAGATCAACCAAAGAGAAATATGATTCCCGTCAATTTTCACTAGTCTAACCCCAAAACCAATGCCATAGAATAATCCTTTGAAACATATTACTTTGACTTATCCAAACTGGATAACCAACATCAACAAGCATTTATACGTCTTACCAAAAGACCACCACACTTCCGCAGCGCACTCTGATGCCTCCAAACAAAATCGGTCCAAACTATTATCAAAATCCATCAAAGCTAAATGTGTCGTCTTAAACAACCCAAAAATCGAATTCTGCACATGCATCCACCAATGTTTAAGCCTTTAAACTACCACATCATTTATATCTCTCAGTCACAGCCTTTACAGATAGCTTCTATTTTTCAGAGCTCTTCGCCATAAGATCATAGTCATCCTCCCTTTTTAAAGCAATCCATCTTGGCATTATTGGAAGACAATCAGTCCATACCCCAAAATAACATCAAAGTGTTCCATATTCAAAAATTATGCCAACTCTTAAATATCCGTAGTCAATACTGATGGGGCAAGAATTATAAACCATAAGGGCCACCACAGGATTCCATAAAAGTATCTATATCTAAACACGTTTCAAATTTCTAGGTTCAAAACTTAGATGCTTGCGAAGGATATCGAAACAACTGAAATAAAGGGGCACTATGATCTAGTAATGTCAAATCTTCCTTTCAAATTCCGTACAAAGTCTCGGTCACCATATCAATTATTTTCTGAGATCACAACCTTTTTCCATACACTATCTGATAGAGCTACTCGTAGACATCCAAAGATCATAGTCCTATCTTTCAATCATTCTCCTTGTCCAATACGGAAAATATCAAAACAAATAAAAAACAACTAACATTCGTTCTACGATTGCGTACTCAAGCCAAATCCAAAACTTATGGCCAATCTCAATCTTATGCTCTAATATGAAATAAATTCTCCAAACTTAATCCACCTTTTCGAGGTTCAATCCCAATCACATATGTCTTAGGCTTAGAGTCTACAGAATCTCAAACCTAAGCTCTGATACCACTCCTGTCACGCCCCAAAAACGAGAGGCCGCGACTAACATCAAACTTCATTATATACCATTACAGTTCTAAAGATAACGGTATAGACAGAGCAACTAAATCCTTTAAGATAAAATATCTCCACGAACAAAGGTCTATGACAATCCGTTCTCCAAAATAATCTCATTACAAAACGATTACTAAACGCAGCGGTGAAACAATATACACAAGAATTAATTCTATCAAATCACCCATTGCTCAAAGATCAAAACTCCAACTTCAAGGTCCATACATATCTTTAAAGCAAGACTCAAACACGTCGATGACATAACCATTATAAATGTATAACAAAGCATCTACGATGCCACAAACACCATTATCTAAATCTCAATCTTACTCATCTCAAAAGATCCAAGAGTTTAGATACAATCCTTTCAAAAACTTAACTAACAATCTTCCTCATCAAAAATCCACTAAAACTAAATAATGTGACCAAAGCTCTACTGTTCAATACAATTTCCAAGTCTCATATACAACTAACCCACTTTCGGGTAGAGTCCTCAGATGATTTACATTGCTCAAAATATACTAACAAAACTAAATGCTATAATTCCCCCAAACATGTCACGTCCAAAATCACGTCCGATACCTGTGGTAAAGGACAAAACAAACGAATAGGGGGGTGAGCTCGAATAGCCCAGTAAGTGGAAAATCAATGGGAAGCAAATACGATGATTCGTAGTCCAAAACAAAACCAAATCTTTGACGAACAAGATATAGCAATTGACCACAATGTAAATAAGGCGAATCAAATATACAAAATGTTCACAAGGTGGTCCAAAGAACCCAAATCAAATACAAGCCCGAAGTTATGAAAATGCAATCATATCTTACTGCCAAATACCAAAGCAAACGTCACTAAGCGTTTAACCCAAAACATATTTCAATTATATGTCGGGTACGCTACAAACATACGATGACTATGGTGGTCATAAGACCCAAATGTCGAACCAAACATCAAACATCAAACGTGTGCTCCGGAGCATACTAGGAGGCTTCGGCTCTCTAGTATAACAAACATGTGTCCATAGGACCCTCTCTATTTTCGAGAGTTGTTCAACATAGTCAGTGTCAATCTTAAATTGACGGTCACAAATATACGAATTCAATGATGTGCATCATCAGGCACAAACGAAAAGCGGTAAACATTGTTCTCAAAAGAGGGCAAAAGTGGGACAAATCAAATGCAAACAAATATAGATGAACCGAAATTGACGAAGCATAAACCTTCGGATTCCAAAGACACCTTTCCCATAACAAAAACGATGATAAAATCCTTTTCACAACAAGCTTGATCAAAATCCAATATTTTTCCCGATTTTAACGAAGGAAAACCAAGCCAAAATCAAAAGGTAGAATCCCTTACAAAACAAGATTAATCAACTCCAACAACTCATTTTCAGATTTAACGAAGCAACCCATACCATAGCAAAAACGTTACAAACCTTTACCACAGCAAGAACGTTCAAACCCTTACCCCAAACAAGCTTCCGACCAAAAGAAAACCTCAAAGCACCACTCTAGCGCCAAAAGAGCTTTCCAAGGCTTCTATTCTCTCCCTTTCTCTCTCTCTCTCTCTCTCTCTCTCTCTCTCTCTCTCTCTTTCTCGTGCAAAGGAGAGGAAAAGAAACAGAAGACTCCCAAAAAAAAAGGTTAGGAGTGAAATAAAACACTATTTATAGGCGACAAAATTTTAAACCTTTAAGTCGACCGAAAACAACATTTTAGTCGACTGAAAGTACATTTCAGTCGACTAAAAGTTACTGTTCATCGACTAAAAGTTACTGTTCAAAATCACTGTTCATGGGGGGTGCTGTTCAAAATCACTGTTCATCGACTAAAACTTTTAGTCGACTGAAAACACTCTTTTAGTCGACTAAAACCTTTAAATTCGACTAAAACTCCAGAAAACTATTTTTACACAATTTAATTACTTTTTAGTCGACCGAAACACTTTTAGTCGACTCAAACCTCTTAAATTCGACTAAAAGTTACTGTTCATCTGATCAAAAATTTCAAAAATAATCCCAATTCATTTTCTTAGTTTTCACAAAAGACCACAAACTTATTTATTCAAAAATATACAATTTTTGCATAAGGATAAGAAAATTTTCGGGGTATTACATTCTCCCCCCCTTAAAAGAATTCCGTCCGCGGAATTAAAAACGTACTTTAATTATCAAAAGTAGCTTTTACTTTTCAAAACGAGTCAAAACATTACTCATACTGTTAACTGAAATTCTGATTTCATGTAAGGCTTAGCCTACAAAATGTACTGAGCAAAATTGCGACATTCAAAGTTCAACAAACGAAATCAATCTCCAATACGTAACGCCTCCACTGCGCTACTCTGATAATATACCAAACCATATACTTTACACAATCTGGATAACACGCTTAACTTCAAGCTTGAGGTGTACCACGTACTAAGAAATTCTCATCCAATATGACGTGTTTTACGAAATTCAAACTTAAGTTTTTAACTTCCATTGTCATCACTATTCCAACAATATATTCAGACTGCTCCTTGAAGTACTTGGCTAACAAATGAAATTCACTGAATCACGTCACTCCAATCAAAATTCAAATCATCTGAAACCAATACAATACCGACAGGCTCACATTGTGCCATTAAAATAACACGTCAAACCACAGCCTTGGTACAATGCCTAACATTGACACACTTAACTTCAATCGTAAGCCAAAAGTAGTAACCAACCTTCACATTGATCCCAAAAGATTATACTCTATAATCTTCAAATCAAATTTACACCCGTACAAAGTCACAATTAGAACCATCAAAATACGTTCTTAATAACATTTTACTGACAACTGAGTGTAACTCATAACCAAAGTTGCTAAACTCTTTGTATGCCTTCCGTCCAAAGCATCACCCACACTGTTAGACTTTCAAATACGATTTATCCATAATCAAATCACCAACATCAAATATTCCAAGATTCTATACTCCAAAAACATTTCATTACTTCAAACACACGGTTACTTAAGGCAACATCAAGCTCAACGTCTTGCCCATACCTTTCAACTACAAAAGATCACAAACTCAACATCTAAGGCTTAACCAAGATTACTTATCTAAGCAATTCACTAACCGGCCCATGAGATCACCTAATGATTAATACTTTCCCCCTTCTATTTTTTTTTTCACCAAAACCAAAACCATCAGATAACATTCGAAGCATACTACATCGACTTAGTCCGTTCGCCTTACAAACATAATACTTAATCAAATTGCCGACATTAATTTCTAAAGTCATTATGCCTGCAACATCTGAGCACTTGAAACACATGGTTTCACAAGATAGTATCAAACTCATTCCTCTGGTCCATATTTCATTGACTACTAAAATCACAAACTCAATGTCTAAGGCCTAAATAAAACTACAATGATGCAATGTCTTTAAAGGTCAGAAATCAACACAACGAGATCAACCAAAGAGAAATATGATTCCCGTCAATTTTCACTAGTCTAACCCCAAAACCAATGCCATAGAATAATCCTTTGAAACATATTACTTTGACTTATCCAAACTGGATAACCAACATCAACAAGCATTTATACGTCTTACCAAAAGACCACCACACTTCCGCAGCGCACTCTGATGCCTCCAAACAAAATCGGTCCAAACTATTATCAAAATCCATCAAAGCTAAATGTGTCGTCTTAAACAACCCAAAAATCGAATTCTGCACATGCATCCACCAATGTTTAAGCCTTTAAACTACCACATCATTTATATCTCTCAGTCACAGCCTTTACAGATAGCTTCTATTTTTCAGAGCTCTTCGCCATAAGATCATAGTCATCCTCCCTTTTTAAAGCAATCCATCTTGGCATTATTGGAAGACAATCAGTCCATACCCCAAAATAACATCAAAGTGTTCCATATTCAAAAATTATGCCAACTCTTAAATATCCGTAGTCAATACTGATGGGGCAAGAATTATAAACCATAAGGGCCACCACAGGATTCCATAAAAGTATCTATATCTAAACACGTTTCAAATTTCTAGGTTCAAAACTTAGATGCTTGCGAAGGATATCGAAACAACTGAAATAAAGGGGCACTATGATCTAGTAATGTCAAATCTTCCTTTCAAATTCCGTACAAAGTCTCGGTCACCATATCAATTATTTTCTGAGATCACAACCTTTTTCCATACACTATCTGATAGAGCTACTCGTAGACATCCAAAGATCATAGTCCTATCTTTCAATCATTCTCCTTGTCCAATACGGAAAATATCAAAACAAATAAAAAACAACTAACATTCGTTCTACGATTGCGTACTCAAGCCAAATCCAAAACTTATGGCCAATCTCAATCTTATGCTCTAATATGAAATAAATTCTCCAAACTTAATCCACCTTTTCGAGGTTCAATCCCAATCACATATGTCTTAGGCTTAGAGTCTACAGAATCTCAAACCTAAGCTCTGATACCACTCCTGTCACGCCCCAAAAACGAGAGGCCGCGACTAACATCAAACTTCATTATATACCATTACAGTTCTAAAGATAACGGTATAGACAGAGCAACTAAATCCTTTAAGATAAAATATCTCCACGAACAAAGGTCTATGACAATCCGTTCTCCAAAATAATCTCATTACAAAACGATTACTAAACGCAGCGGTGAAACAATATACACAAGAATTAATTCTATCAAATCACCCATTGCTCAAAGATCAAAACTCCAACTTCAAGGTCCATACATATCTTTAAAGCAAGACTCAAACACGTCGATGACATAACCATTATAAATGTATAACAAAGCATCTACGATGCCACAAACACCATTATCTAAATCTCAATCTTACTCATCTCAAAAGATCCAAGAGTTTAGATACAATCCTTTCAAAAACTTAACTAACAATCTTCCTCATCAAAAATCCACTAAAACTAAATAATGTGACCAAAGCTCTACTGTTCAATACAATTTCCAAGTCTCATATACAACTAACCCACTTTCGGGTAGAGTCCTCAGATGATTTACATTGCTCAAAATATACTAACAAAACTAAATGCTATAATTCCCCCAAACATGTCACGTCCAAAATCACGTCCGATACCTGTGGTAAAGGACAAAACAAACGAATAGGGGGGTGAGCTCGAATAGCCCAGTAAGTGGAAAATCAATGGGAAGCAAATACGATGATTCGTAGTCCAAAACAAAACCAAATCTTTGACGAACAAGATATAGCAATTGACCACAATGTAAATAAGGCGAATCAAATATACAAAATGTTCACAAGGTGGTCCAAAGAACCCAAATCAAATACAAGCCCGAAGTTATGAAAATGCAATCATATCTTACTGCCAAATACCAAAGCAAACGTCACTAAGCGTTTAACCCAAAACATATTTCAATTATATGTCGGGTACGCTACAAACATACGATGACTATGGTGGTCATAAGACCCAAATGTCGAACCAAACATCAAACATCAAACGTGTGCTCCGGAGCATACTAGGAGGCTTCGGCTCTCTAGTATAACAAACATGTGTCCATAGGACCCTCTCTATTTTCGAGAGTTGTTCAACATAGTCAGTGTCAATCTTAAATTGACGGTCACAAATATACGAATTCAATGATGTGCATCATCAGGCACAAACGAAAAGCGGTAAACATTGTTCTCAAAAGAGGGCAAAAGTGGGACAAATCAAATGCAAACAAATATAGATGAACCGAAATTGACGAAGCATAAACCTTCGGATTCCAAAGACACCTTTCCCATAACAAAAACGATGATAAAATCCTTTTCACAACAAGCTTGATCAAAATCCAATATTTTTCCCGATTTTAACGAAGGAAAACCAAGCCAAAATCAAAAGGTAGAATCCCTTACAAAACAAGATTAATCAACTCCAACAACTCATTTTCAGATTTAACGAAGCAACCCATACCATAGCAAAAACGTTACAAACCTTTACCACAGCAAGAACGTTCAAACCCTTACCCCAAACAAGCTTCCGACCAAAAGAAAACCTCAAAGCACCACTCTAGCGCCAAAAGAGCTTTCCAAGGCTTCTATTCTCTCCCTTTCTCTCTCTCTCTCTCTCTCTCTCTCTCTCTCTCTCTTTCTCGTGCAAAGGAGAGGAAAAGAAACAGAAGACTCCCAAAAAAAAAGGTTAGGAGTGAAATAAAACACTATTTATAGGCGACAAAATTTTAAACCTTTAAGTCGACCGAAAACAACATTTTAGTCGACTGAAAGTACATTTCAGTCGACTAAAAGTTACTGTTCATCGACTAAAAGTTACTGTTCAAAATCACTGTTCATGGGGGGTGCTGTTCAAAATCACTGTTCATCGACTAAAACTTTTAGTCGACTGAAAACACTCTTTTAGTCGACTAAAACCTTTAAATTCGACTAAAACTCCAGAAAACTATTTTTACACAATTTAATTACTTTTTAGTCGACCGAAACACTTTTAGTCGACTCAAACCTCTTAAATTCGACTAAAAGTTACTGTTCATCTGATCAAAAATTTCAAAAATAATCCCAATTCATTTTCTTAGTTTTCACAAAAGACCACAAACTTATTTATTCAAAAATATACAATTTTTGCATAAGGATAAGAAAATTTTCGGGGTATTACATTCTCCCCCCCTTAAAAGAATTCCGTCCGCGGAATTAAAAACGTACTTTAATTATCAAAAGTAGCTTTTACTTTTCAAAACGAGTCAAAACATTACTCATACTGTTAACTGAAATTCTGATTTCATGTAAGGCTTAGCCTACAAAATGTACTGAGCAAAATTGCGACATTCAAAGTTCAACAAACGAAATCAATCTCCAATACGTAACGCCTCCACTGCGCTACTCTGATAATATACCAAACCATATACTTTACACAATCTGGATAACACGCTTAACTTCAAGCTTGAGGTGTACCACGTACTAAGAAATTCTCATCCAATATGACGTGTTTTACGAAATTCAAACTTAAGTTTTTAACTTCCATTGTCATCACTATTCCAACAATATATTCAGACTGCTCCTTGAAGTACTTGGCTAACAAATGAAATTCACTGAATCACGTCACTCCAATCAAAATTCAAATCATCTGAAACCAATACAATACCGACAGGCTCACATTGTGCCATTAAAATAACACGTCAAACCACAGCCTTGGTACAATGCCTAACATTGACACACTTAACTTCAATCGTAAGCCAAAAGTAGTAACCAACCTTCACATTGATCCCAAAAGATTATACTCTATAATCTTCAAATCAAATTTACACCCGTACAAAGTCACAATTAGAACCATCAAAATACGTTCTTAATAACATTTTACTGACAACTGAGTGTAACTCATAACCAAAGTTGCTAAACTCTTTGTATGCCTTCCGTCCAAAGCATCACCCACACTGTTAGACTTTCAAATACGATTTATCCATAATCAAATCACCAACATCAAATATTCCAAGATTCTATACTCCAAAAACATTTCATTACTTCAAACACACGGTTACTTAAGGTAACATCAAGCTCAACGTCTTGCCCATACCTTTCAACTACAAAAGATCACAAACTCAACATCTAAGGCTTAACCAAGATTACTTATCTAAGCAATTCACTAACCGGCCCATGAGATCACCTAATGATTAATACTTTCCCCCTTCTATTTTTTTTTTCACCAAAACCAAAACCATCAGATAACATTCGAAGCATACTACATCGACTTAGTCCGTTCGCCTTACAAACATAATACTTAATCAAATTGCCGACATTAATTTCTAAAGTCATTATGCCTGCAACATCTGAGCACTTGAAACACATGGTTTCACAAGATAGTATCAAACTCATTCCTCTGGTCCATATTTCATTGACTACTAAAATCACAAACTCAATGTCTAAGGCCTAAATAAAACTACAATGATGCAATGTCTTTAAAGGTCAGAAATCAACACAACGAGATCAACCAAAGAGAAATATGATTCCCGTCAATTTTCACTAGTCTAACCCCAAAACCAATGCCATAGAATAATCCTTTGAAACATATTACTTTGACTTATCCAAACTGGATAACCAACATCAACAAGCATTTATACGTCTTACCAAAAGACCACCACACTTCCGCAGCGCACTCTGATGCCTCCAAACAAAATCGGTCCAAACTATTATCAAAATCCATCAAAGCTAAATGTGTCGTCTTAAACAACCCAAAAATCGAATTCTGCACATGCATCCACCAATGTTTAAGCCTTTAAACTACCACATCATTTATATCTCTCAGTCACAGCCTTTACAGATAGCTTCTATTTTTCAGAGCTCTTCGCCATAAGATCATAGTCATCCTCCCTTTTTAAAGCAATCCATCTTGGCATTATTGGAAGACAATCAGTCCATACCCCAAAATAACATCAAAGTGTTCCATATTCAAAAATTATGCCAACTCTTAAATATCCGTAGTCAATACTGATGGGGCAAGAATTATAAACCATAAGGGCCACCACAGGATTCCATAAAAGTATCTATATCTAAACACGTTTCAAATTTCTAGGTTCAAAACTTAGATGCTTGCGAAGGATATCGAAACAACTGAAATAAAGGGGCACTATGATCTAGTAATGTCAAATCTTCCTTTCAAATTCCGTACAAAGTCTCGGTCACCATATCAATTATTTTCTGAGATCACAACCTTTTTCCATACACTATCTGATAGAGCTACTCGTAGACATCCAAAGATCATAGTCCTATCTTTCAATCATTCTCCTTGTCCAATACGGAAAATATCAAAACAAATAAAAAACAACTAACATTCGTTCTACGATTGCGTACTCAAGCCAAATCCAAAACTTATGGCCAATCTCAATCTTATGCTCTAATATGAAATAAATTCTCCAAACTTAATCCACCTTTTCGAGGTTCAATCCCAATCACATATGTCTTAGGCTTAGAGTCTACAGAATCTCAAACCTAAGCTCTGATACCACTCCTGTCACGCCCCAAAAACGAGAGGCCGCGACTAACATCAAACTTCATTATATACCATTACAGTTCTAAAGATAACGGTATAGACAGAGCAACTAAATCCTTTAAGATAAAATATCTCCACGAACAAAGGTCTATGACAATCCGTTCTCCAAAATAATCTCATTACAAAACGATTACTAAACGCAGCGGTGAAACAATATACACAAGAATTAATTCTATCAAATCACCCATTGCTCAAAGATCAAAACTCCAACTTCAAGGTCCATACATATCTTTAAAGCAAGACTCAAACACGTCGATGACATAACCATTATAAATGTATAACAAAGCATCTACGATGCCACAAACACCATTATCTAAATCTCAATCTTACTCATCTCAAAAGATCCAAGAGTTTAGATACAATCCTTTCAAAAACTTAACTAACAATCTTCCTCATCAAAAATCCACTAAAACTAAATAATGTGACCAAAGCTCTACTGTTCAATACAATTTCCAAGTCTCATATACAACTAACCCACTTTCGGGTAGAGTCCTCAGATGATTTACATTGCTCAAAATATACTAACAAAACTAAATGCTATAATTCCCCCAAACATGTCACGTCCAAAATCACGTCCGATACCTGTGGTAAAGGACAAAACAAACGAATAGGGGGGTGAGCTCGAATAGCCCAGTAAGTGGAAAATCAATGGGAAGCAAATACGATGATTCGTAGTCCAAAACAAAACCAAATCTTTGACGAACAAGATATAGCAATTGACCACAATGTAAATAAGGCGAATCAAATATACAAAATGTTCACAAGGTGGTCCAAAGAACCCAAATCAAATACAAGCCCGAAGTTATGAAAATGCAATCATATCTTACTGCCAAATACCAAAGCAAACGTCACTAAGCGTTTAACCCAAAACATATTTCAATTATATGTCGGGTACGCTACAAACATACGATGACTATGGTGGTCATAAGACCCAAATGTCGAACCAAACATCAAACATCAAACGTGTGCTCCGGAGCATACTAGGAGGCTTCGGCTCTCTAGTATAACAAACATGTGTCCATAGGACCCTCTCTATTTTCGAGAGTTGTTCAACATAGTCAGTGTCAATCTTAAATTGACGGTCACAAATATACGAATTCAATGATGTGCATCATCAGGCACAAACGAAAAGCGGTAAACATTGTTCTCAAAAGAGGGCAAAAGTGGGACAAATCAAATGCAAACAAATATAGATGAACCGAAATTGACGAAGCATAAACCTTCGGATTCCAAAGACACCTTTCCCATAACAAAAACGATGATAAAATCCTTTTCACAACAAGCTTGATCAAAATCCAATATTTTTCCCGATTTTAACGAAGGAAAACCAAGCCAAAATCAAAAGGTAGAATCCCTTACAAAACAAGATTAATCAACTCCAACAACTCATTTTCAGATTTAACGAAGCAACCCATACCATAGCAAAAACGTTACAAACCTTTACCACAGCAAGAACGTTCAAACCCTTACCCCAAACAAGCTTCCGACCAAAAGAAAACCTCAAAGCACCACTCTAGCGCCAAAAGAGCTTTCCAAGGCTTCTATTCTCTCCCTTTCTCTCTCTCTCTCTCTCTCTCTCTCTCTCTCTCTCTCTTTCTCGTGCAAAGGAGAGGAAAAGAAACAGAAGACTCCCAAAAAAAAAGGTTAGGAGTGAAATAAAACACTATTTATAGGCGACAAAATTTTAAACCTTTAAGTCGACCGAAAACAACATTTTAGTCGACTGAAAGTACATTTCAGTCGACTAAAAGTTACTGTTCATCGACTAAAAGTTACTGTTCAAAATCACTGTTCATGGGGGGTGCTGTTCAAAATCACTGTTCATCGACTAAAACTTTTAGTCGACTGAAAACACTCTTTTAGTCGACTAAAACCTTTAAATTCGACTAAAACTCCAGAAAACTATTTTTACACAATTTAATTACTTTTTAGTCGACCGAAACACTTTTAGTCGACTCAAACCTCTTAAATTCGACTAAAAGTTACTGTTCATCTGATCAAAAATTTCAAAAATAATCCCAATTCATTTTCTTAGTTTTCACAAAAGACCACAAACTTATTTATTCAAAAATATACAATTTTTGCATAAGGATAAGAAAATTTTCGGGGTATTACATTCTCCCCCCCTTAAAAGAATTCCGTCCGCGGAATTAAAAACGTACTTTAATTATCAAAAGTAGCTTTTACTTTTCAAAACGAGTCAAAACATTACTCATACTGTTAACTGAAATTCTGATTTCATGTAAGGCTTAGCCTACAAAATGTACTGAGCAAAATTGCGACATTCAAAGTTCAACAAACGAAATCAATCTCCAATACGTAACGCCTCCACTGCGCTACTCTGATAATATACCAAACCATATACTTTACACAATCTGGATAACACGCTTAACTTCAAGCTTGAGGTGTACCACGTACTAAGAAATTCTCATCCAATATGACGTGTTTTACGAAATTCAAACTTAAGTTTTTAACTTCCATTGTCATCACTATTCCAACAATATATTCAGACTGCTCCTTGAAGTACTTGGCTAACAAATGAAATTCACTGAATCACGTCACTCCAATCAAAATTCAAATCATCTGAAACCAATACAATACCGACAGGCTCACATTGTGCCATTAAAATAACACGTCAAACCACAGCCTTGGTACAATGCCTAACATTGACACACTTAACTTCAATCGTAAGCCAAAAGTAGTAACCAACCTTCACATTGATCCCAAAAGATTATACTCTATAATCTTCAAATCAAATTTACACCCGTACAAAGTCACAATTAGAACCATCAAAATACGTTCTTAATAACATTTTACTGACAACTGAGTGTAACTCATAACCAAAGTTGCTAAACTCTTTGTATGCCTTCCGTCCAAAGCATCACCCACACTGTTAGACTTTCAAATACGATTTATCCATAATCAAATCACCAACATCAAATATTCCAAGATTCTATACTCCAAAAACATTTCATTACTTCAAACACACGGTTACTTAAGGTAACATCAAGCTCAACGTCTTGCCCATACCTTTCAACTACAAAAGATCACAAACTCAACATCTAAGGCTTAACCAAGATTACTTATCTAAGCAATTCACTAACCGGCCCATGAGATCACCTAATGATTAATACTTTCCCCCTTCTATTTTTTTTTTCACCAAAACCAAAACCATCAGATAACATTCGAAGCATACTACATCGACTTAGTCCGTTCGCCTTACAAACATAATACTTAATCAAATTGCCGACATTAATTTCTAAAGTCATTATGCCTGCAACATCTGAGCACTTGAAACACATGGTTTCACAAGATAGTATCAAACTCATTCCTCTGGTCCATATTTCATTGACTACTAAAATCACAAACTCAATGTCTAAGGCCTAAATAAAACTACAATGATGCAATGTCTTTAAAGGTCAGAAATCAACACAACGAGATCAACCAAAGAGAAATATGATTCCCGTCAATTTTCACTAGTCTAACCCCAAAACCAATGCCATAGAATAATCCTTTGAAACATATTACTTTGACTTATCCAAACTGGATAACCAACATCAACAAGCATTTATACGTCTTACCAAAAGACCACCACACTTCCGCAGCGCACTCTGATGCCTCCAAACAAAATCGGTCCAAACTATTATCAAAATCCATCAAAGCTAAATGTGTCGTCTTAAACAACCCAAAAATCGAATTCTGCACATGCATCCACCAATGTTTAAGCCTTTAAACTACCACATCATTTATATCTCTCAGTCACAGCCTTTACAGATAGCTTCTATTTTTCAGAGCTCTTCGCCATAAGATCATAGTCATCCTCCCTTTTTAAAGCAATCCATCTTGGCATTATTGGAAGACAATCAGTCCATACCCCAAAATAACATCAAAGTGTTCCATATTCAAAAATTATGCCAACTCTTAAATATCCGTAGTCAATACTGATGGGGCAAGAATTATAAACCATAAGGGCCACCACAGGATTCCATAAAAGTATCTATATCTAAACACGTTTCAAATTTCTAGGTTCAAAACTTAGATGCTTGCGAAGGATATCGAAACAACTGAAATAAAGGGGCACTATGATCTAGTAATGTCAAATCTTCCTTTCAAATTCCGTACAAAGTCTCGGTCACCATATCAATTATTTTCTGAGATCACAACCTTTTTCCATACACTATCTGATAGAGCTACTCGTAGACATCCAAAGATCATAGTCCTATCTTTCAATCATTCTCCTTGTCCAATACGGAAAATATCAAAACAAATAAAAAACAACTAACATTCGTTCTACGATTGCGTACTCAAGCCAAATCCAAAACTTATGGCCAATCTCAATCTTATGCTCTAATATGAAATAAATTCTCCAAACTTAATCCACCTTTTCGAGGTTCAATCCCAATCACATATGTCTTAGGCTTAGAGTCTACAGAATCTCAAACCTAAGCTCTGATACCACTCCTGTCACGCCCCAAAAACGAGAGGCCGCGACTAACATCAAACTTCATTATATACCATTACAGTTCTAAAGATAACGGTATAGACAGAGCAACTAAATCCTTTAAGATAAAATATCTCCACGAACAAAGGTCTATGACAATCCGTTCTCCAAAATAATCTCATTACAAAACGATTACTAAACGCAGCGGTGAAACAATATACACAAGAATTAATTCTATCAAATCACCCATTGCTCAAAGATCAAAACTCCAACTTCAAGGTCCATACATATCTTTAAAGCAAGACTCAAACACGTCGATGACATAACCATTATAAATGTATAACAAAGCATCTACGATGCCACAAACACCATTATCTAAATCTCAATCTTACTCATCTCAAAAGATCCAAGAGTTTAGATACAATCCTTTCAAAAACTTAACTAACAATCTTCCTCATCAAAAATCCACTAAAACTAAATAATGTGACCAAAGCTCTACTGTTCAATACAATTTCCAAGTCTCATATACAACTAACCCACTTTCGGGTAGAGTCCTCAGATGATTTACATTGCTCAAAATATACTAACAAAACTAAATGCTATAATTCCCCCAAACATGTCACGTCCAAAATCACGTCCGATACCTGTGGTAAAGGACAAAACAAACGAATAGGGGGGTGAGCTCGAATAGCCCAGTAAGTGGAAAATCAATGGGAAGCAAATACGATGATTCGTAGTCCAAAACAAAACCAAATCTTTGACGAACAAGATATAGCAATTGACCACAATGTAAATAAGGCGAATCAAATATACAAAATGTTCACAAGGTGGTCCAAAGAACCCAAATCAAATACAAGCCCGAAGTTATGAAAATGCAATCATATCTTACTGCCAAATACCAAAGCAAACGTCACTAAGCGTTTAACCCAAAACATATTTCAATTATATGTCGGGTACGCTACAAACATACGATGACTATGGTGGTCATAAGACCCAAATGTCGAACCAAACATCAAACATCAAACGTGTGCTCCGGAGCATACTAGGAGGCTTCGGCTCTCTAGTATAACAAACATGTGTCCATAGGACCCTCTCTATTTTCGAGAGTTGTTCAACATAGTCAGTGTCAATCTTAAATTGACGGTCACAAATATACGAATTCAATGATGTGCATCATCAGGCACAAACGAAAAGCGGTAAACATTGTTCTCAAAAGAGGGCAAAAGTGGGACAAATCAAATGCAAACAAATATAGATGAACCGAAATTGACGAAGCATAAACCTTCGGATTCCAAAGACACCTTTCCCATAACAAAAACGATGATAAAATCCTTTTCACAACAAGCTTGATCAAAATCCAATATTTTTCCCGATTTTAACGAAGGAAAACCAAGCCAAAATCAAAAGGTAGAATCCCTTACAAAACAAGATTAATCAACTCCAACAACTCATTTTCAGATTTAACGAAGCAACCCATACCATAGCAAAAACGTTACAAACCTTTACCACAGCAAGAACGTTCAAACCCTTACCCCAAACAAGCTTCCGACCAAAAGAAAACCTCAAAGCACCACTCTAGCGCCAAAAGAGCTTTCCAAGGCTTCTATTCTCTCCCTTTCTCTCTCTCTCTCTCCCTCCCTCTCTCTCTCTCTCTTTCTCGTGCAAAGGAGAGGAAAAGAAACAGAAGACTCCCAAAAAAAAAGGTTAGGAGTGAAATAAAACACTATTTATAGGCGACAAAATTTTAAACCTTTAAGTCGACCGAAAACAACATTTTAGTCGACTGAAAGTACATTTCAGTCGACTAAAAGTTACTGTTCATCGACTAAAAGTTACTGTTCAAAATCACTGTTCATGGGGGGTGCTGTTCAAAATCACTGTTCATCGACTAAAACTTTTAGTCGACTGAAAACACTCTTTTAGTCGACTAAAACCTTTAAATTCGACTAAAACTCCAGAAAACTATTTTTACACAATTTAATTACTTTTTAGTCGACCGAAACACTTTTAGTCGACTCAAACCTCTTAAATTCGACTAAAAGTTACTGTTCATCTGATCAAAAATTTCAAAAATAATCCCAATTCATTTTCTTAGTTTTCACAAAAGACCACAAACTTATTTATTCAAAAATATACAATTTTTGCATAAGGATAAGAAAATTTTCGGGGTATTACATTCTCCCCCCCTTAAAAGAATTCCGTCCGCGGAATTAAAAACGTACTTTAATTATCAAAAGTACTTTAACTTTTCAAAACGAGTCATACTACTCATACTGTTAACTGAAATTCTGATTTCATGTAAGGCTTAGCCTACAAAATGTACTGAGCAAAATTGCGACATTCAAAGTTCAACAAACGAAATCAATCTCCAATACGTAACGCCTCCACTGCGCTACTCTGATAATATACCAAACCATATACTTTACACAATCTGGATAACACGCTTAACTTCAAGCTTGAGGTGTACCACGTACTAAGAAATTCTCATCCAATATGACGTGTTTTACGAAATTCAAACTTAAGTTTTTAACTTCCATTGTCATCACTATTCCAACAATATATTCAGACTGCTCCTTGAAGTACTTGGCTAACAAATGAAATTCACTGAATCACGTCACTCCAATCAAAATTCAAATCATCTGAAACCAATACAATACCGACAGGCTCACATTGTGCCATTAAAATAACACGTCAAACCACAGCCTTGGTACAATGCCTAACATTGACACACTTAACTTCAATCGTAAGCCAAAAGTAGTAACCAACCTTCACATTGATCCCAAAAGATTATACTCTATAATCTTCAAATCAAATTTACACCCGTACTGTAATGCCCGGGACATTTTTTATATCATAATTATTTTCGGGCCAAAATAATAATGGCATATTATTTTGAGCAGCTTATGGCGACAATTAGTGTTAACAAAATTTTTAGAAATCCTTAGCGACATTTTTATAGTTAACGATGATACCTCTATCTAATATTAGAATTCCAATTAGCGACTCGTAGCGACAATAATTTCACTCAACATCAATGTATTACTTAACAACTTCTAGTGGCAAAAATTTTAGCATCGTTATACTTTTAGCAATAATTAGTGTAGTTAATATATTTCGACTATTTTTCGATATAATAAGTTGGGCTAGAGTTTTAGCGACAAAAAAGGGTTGTAAGTTTCCTTGCAATTCCAACTAGGGTTTTCACCCCCATACATATATGTATATAAGATATAGAAGGGGGCAGCCACCCTTAGCCGTCAAACTCAACGTAGCTGGAGATAGAGGAGAGCAAAAAAAAAAAAAAAGGGAGATCCTCCGGCAAGGTTTCCGGTGATCAACAACACTCCGGTAAGATTTCTACATCCCTTTTTCCCTAAATAAATCTATGTGTTTAGAGATACATGTATATGGGTTAGGGCTGCGTTGGGAGGGAGAAACGGGTTTGTGTACATATATCAGTGGGTATATGGGTCTGTATGACTTCTTGTCTTAGAAAGAGATCGAGGGGGAAAGGTGTATGGGTTTGTGGGTTTATGGTCGTGAGTGGATGACAACTTTGGGTGGTCATTGCTGTGAGATTAAGTGGAGGGGGATGGCAGCCATGACTGCCGACAGGGAAGAGAGGAACTGGGGTAGCCACAGAGGCTGCCGTAGGTATTGAGTACGGCTGTGAGGCGGGGTGGAAGTAGCCATGGAGGGCCATCGTTAGAGAGAGAGAGAGACAGCCATGAGGGACTGCCGTATGTGCTGTGTGAGTGAGTGTAAGAAAAAAAAAATGGAGAGGGACTGTGTGGGTGTGTGCGATGTGGTGAGGCTGCCGAAACGGCAGCCGTGTGTGCGTGTGAGAGTTGTGGGTGAGTATATTGGTGAGGGAGATAGGTAAGCTTGGGCAGCCATAGCCATGAGAAAGTGTGTCACTAATGGATGCTCAAACGTGGGTGAGGTAGGTCCTCATGAGTGTGTAGCCTGAGTGATGTTGGGAATGTTTCAGTGGTAGTGTTTGTGTAGAATTGCTGTGTATATATGTTTGAATGTGGGATTAGTGTAAATGGTTTGAGTGTGAATGTTTGTGAGAGAAGAGAAAGTGTTTGATTGTTTGATTGTTTAAGAGTGAGTGAGTGTGGAAGAAATGGGAGGTACAGCCGTGAGGAGGGAGTCAGCTGCTTTGTGACTGTATTTCAGAGAAAGAAGAAGAAGAAGTGGGTAATGGGTATATGCTACAAGGTGGTACATTGCGCAGGTGCAGTTGTACCACGTGGCAGCTGAATATTTTATAGTTGTCCAAAAATGTTGAAACTTTACAGGCTTGTTCTTAGTACAATATTAGAATTTCTGTGAAAGTTTCATATTTTTCTGATGTCGTTTAGTATTTTTAATATTTTTGTAAGTGCAGTTATCCTAAAATTTGTTTTGAGCATTTACAATTAATATTAAATTCTGCAAAAATTACAGCAATGCTTTTATAGTAAAAAGACAACTCAGTTTAAGTTTCATTAATTTCCAGGTTGATTTAGTACATTAACCTGTATCACATTTGATTTATTGAAACGAATGATTTTAAAATGGTTTCGGTACTTTTTAAATTACAATTTTTGATTTCTGTATTTTTCTTATATATTATAAATCTATCATGAAAATTATGGAACCTTGATTTGAGTTAGAAGCATTAATTGTTATTTATAGGCTTTTCTGGTATTTAAGAAAATTGTTTTTAATAAAAACAAATAATCAAAAATTATATTTTAATCCCATATAATTTATTTAGCTATAAATAATGCTTAATGAACGATAAGAATATTTTTGGGACATTTCGAAACCTCGTGGAGTGTGACGAGTGTCGGGTTAGGTTGGCCGAGTGAAAAAAAAAAAAAACTGCCTTGGATTTCGTCGGTTCGGGTAGAGAAATGAGTATGTTGTGGGTAGTTAAATTAAGTTTATAATACATCAGTGTGGATAAGGTACTTTAGGCATTGTGGGCAAATAGGTAATTATACATAAGTCGGGGGACGGTTGGGTAAAGCTTTACTCATCTAAAAGAAACATAATACCTAAACGTGCCCAAGCGACAATGAATAACATCCGTATGATTTGTTATTTAGGTTTTGATAGTCAAGAGCTAGGGCCGGCATTTGAGCAAATACCAAAAGCAGATTTTGAGCAAGGTAAGTACCCCTGTCATGTTCCTCCGTATATTTATTTGCAAAAACTATATTATGTATTTATGTTTTGATCAATTGAAGTTCAAAGATATATATTGCATATGTTTTATTTCTAAAATATTTGACGAGAAATGTAATATGAAAGAATGCCATGGAATGTCGTGTGTGTCATAAAATTTTACTGAGTACATGTTAATGAGCAATGAAACTGGTCTTGGTTGCTGTGCCCCATATCCAACGGGGGAATGTTGGATTTCGGGCCCTGGTCAACGGGGCTCATACGTTGATGCATAGTACTATGGCTGGTGGTGCGCCCTTGCGCCCACATGATTATTTTATCCCGGGTGTAGGAGGGATTTCGGGCCCTAGTCAGGGGGGCTCGTACGCTGACCGCAGCATACCTACGAAAAGAAATATATGTTTCTGATGTGAATGGAATGAATGATGGTTGTACTCAGATTTGAACATCTTTTCTTCTGAAATTCAGGTATATGTATATGAAAGACGTTTTTATGAATGACAATAATCAAATGCTTGAGTTGTTGAATGAAAACCCATGGCATGTTTTAGAAATTCCAAACTTATTTTAGGAACATGGCTGGTGTATTTGCTGGGCTTTCGCTCATTCCTTATTTTTCAGGTGACTACTCAAGGGAAGCGGAGCCGTATGAGCCACACGGGGGAGTTATGCCCGAAGAGAATTTTTAGAATAATGAGTGCCTACTATTCGAACATTTTAGTCTATGTTAATTTACGTTATGCTTGAACTGATGTAAGGAGCTTAGGTCTCCTAGAGTTTTCTTTATAAGTTTTAAAGACATATAATGAGAGTTTTATTTGAATGTTTTGGAGGTCCGTAAATTAGAATTAATTTGGAGTCACAGGATTGTAGTAAGGCCTAGCAGAGCCCTGGCAGGTGTTTGAATGGGCCTGCGGCCGGTCACGTGCCTAGCACACGGGCTTACCCGTGGGTTCGGGTCGTGACAGAAATGGTATCAGAGCATTACGGTTTTGGGATACTAGAGTTTAAGAAATGATTTCGATGATTAGGTATATGACCTTGTATATGAGTATTTAGGAAATAAGTTCAGGAGTAGAAAGGGAGAAAGGAATTCTATTTAAGAAGAGATTAGATTTTTTGATGTGCCTTATTGCAGTTTTCAATAATCAACTAAGTCCTTGAGTTGTAGATTGAGAAAACCTCATGTTAACAGACATTATCTGTGATGTTTGTGTTGTGATAGGGCGATGGCAAACAGGAGCGAGGATAGTCTTTCATTTGAGATTAGTCAAATGCCCTCTGAAGGATCCAAAGATTCCAGCCAGGCATCCTACATTGGAAAGAAGAAAACTGGAAAGCGCCCTAGAGAGGAAGTGGTAGATTCAGGAAAGAGAATGAGCCCATCAGAAAGAGAGATGAAACTTTTGAAAGAAGAGGTTAAGGTACTTGAGACTCAAGTGGAGAGTATGAGGCTTAGCTTCAGCCTCACCTGGGAGCAAAGGCAGAAAGACTACAATTATTATTTTGGAAGCAAAGTCATAGCATTGCAAAACCGGTTGGGAGATGAGGATGAGATGACCTTCTCTCGAGCTGAAGTACAAGAATGGATCCAGGAGTGGGAAACCTACATCCAGCCCGCAAATAATTAGGATGGGAAAGAAATGAGAGATCCTAATAGTTAAATTAAGAAATAAGCAGTGTGTGCCACTGTGTTGGACTCGTTGTTTTAGAACGATATCTTTAGAATCGTTTGAAATAAAGTTACTCAATTAAATTATGTCATATTTATGATTTTAATGCATTTGAGTTGTTTGTTTTTAGAAATGTCAACTCGGCGAGAAATTTTGAACCACTTAAGTATGTTAGGTCAATGAAAGAGACCAGTGAAGAGTAAATTACATCAATAATTTGATATTAGTATTAGTATCATTGCAGTGATAAATTGATTGTGATTGGAAAATAAAGACTCTTATGAGAACTCCCTTATAGGTTGAAAAGAAATGGCACGAAGAAACGGAGCTCAAAATGATGACGTGTTTAGGATGGTGGAGAACCTCGCCAGAGTCGTGGAGCACCAGGTGACTGCAACTGGGGGGTCATCGATTGAAAAGTTCAAAAGGATGGACCCGCCATCTTTCTTGGGTACTACTGATCCTTTCAAGGCGGAATCTTGGATATCAGATCTGGAAGACATCTTTGAGGTTTTGGGTTGTACCGAGAGACAGAAGGTCGTGTTTGCAGCATTCATGCTCAAGGATGAAGCCAACCAATGGTGGAAGGCCACAAAAAGGGTGAAGGCGGATGAGGTGGCCAATATGGAATGGGAAGGCTTCAAGAATTTGTTCCTCGAGAAATACTTCCCCCAAACCATCAAGGAGCAAATGGAGATCGATTTCATACAGCTGACCCAGGGGAACTGTTCGGTTAAGGAATATGAGGCCGAATTCACTAAGTTGTCTCGTTACGCTACCCACTTAGTGGATACGGAAGTCAAACGAGCAAGGAAGTTTGAGAATGGGCTGAGGCTCAGTATCCGGTCTCGCATTTCGACATTAAGGCTAGGGACTTATGCTGAGGTAGTGGATAGAGCCCAAATCGCGGAAAGGGATAGTGAGGACTTGTACCGGTTGAGGGACCAACAAAGAAAAAGGGCCAGAAATAACGAATCTCAAGGAAACAACATGTTCGGAGATACCTCCAAGCGGCTGAAACCTCAAGAAGGAAACAGAGGAGTGCAGACTCAACAGTGGACTGAACAAAGACAGGGATTCGGTAATAGGGCACCACAACAACAAAGAAACGAGCCAAGGTGGAACGTTCAAAGGAATTCGACAACTGAGAAGGGTGGACAAATGGGAACACCAAAATGTAACAGATGCCAGCGCTTCCATCCAGGGCAACCATGTCGGTGGGGAACGAACAGATGTTTTGAATGTGGGCAAGAAGGCCACATAGCTAGGAATTGTCCTAGGGCGCGACCTCAAAATCAGGTGAAGAATGATGCAACAAAGCCTAGGGGAACGGCGAGAGTTTTTGCTATGACTCAGCAGGATGCACAAGCTTCGGACTCGGTGGTTACTGGTACACTTCCTGTTTCCTCCATATTTGCAAAAGTATTGTTTGATTCCGGCGCTACACATTCCTTTGCATCACATGCTTTTATTAAACGCTTGGACAAGCAACTAGAACCATTAGATTCACCGTTATGCATCTCTACCCCAATGGGGGACTCGGTTGTAGCGGACCAAGTGGTCAAGAACTGTCTAATAAAAATTAAGGGGAGAGAACTAGCAGTGAACCTGATTTGTTTAGACATGTTGGAGTTTGATGTCATTCTAGGAATGGATTGGTTGGCGACACATCATGCTTCTGTAGATTGTTTTTATAAAAGAGTGACCTTTAACATTCCAGGCCAAGACCAGTTGTTCTTCCAAGGATCTAGTATTGCACCCCCTCCACCTATGGTTTCTGCCTTACAGGCAAACCGACTCCTTAGGAAAGGTTGTCGCGGGTACCTGGCATACGTTATAGATACCCAGCAAAAGGAACAGAAGTTAGAAGACATTTCAGTGGTGAGAGAATTCCCAGAGGTGTTTCCCGAAGATTTGCCGGGGATGCCGCCCGATAGAGAAGTTGAATTTCAGATTGATTTGATCCCGGGGACTGTCCCTATATCTAAGGCACCCTATCGTATGGCACCCATGGAGTTAAGAGAACTTAAGACACAATTGCAAGACCTTTTAGACAAAGGGTTCATTCGCCCTAGTGCATCACCCTATGGTGCACCAGTGCTGTTTGTTAAGAAGAAGGATGGGACAATGAGATTGTGCATCGATTATCGAGAATTAAACAAGGTGACAATAAAGAATCGTTACCCGTTACCCCGCATAGATGACCTGTTTGATCAGTTGCAGGGGGCGAAGTGGTTTTCGAAGATTGACCTTCGTTCGGGGTATCACCAGCTAAAAATCAAGGCAGAGGACGTGCCCAAGACGGCATTTCGCACGAGATATGGACACTACGAGTTTTTGGTTATGCCGTTTGGATTGACTAACGCCCCAGCGGCATTCATGGACTTAATGAATCGAGTATTCAAACCTTTCTTGGATCAAATTGTGGTGGTGTTCATTGACGATATATTGATATATTCTAAAACGAGAGAAGAACATGAAGAACACTTAAGGATGGTATTAAAGATTCTAAGAGAAAAAAAGTTGTATGCCAAGCTTAAGAAATGCGAATTTTGGTTGGATAGAGTTGCATTCTTGGGGCATGTGGTATCAAAAGAAGGAATATCGGTCGACCCTAAAAAGATAGAGGCAGTTGTCGATTGGAATAGACCTACTACGGTGACAGAAATTCGGAGCTTCTTAGGGTTGGCGGGATATTACAGAAGATTTGTGGAAGGGTTCTCACGTATAGCAACACCTTTGACTCGCCTGACCCAAAAGGGAGTCAAGTTTGAATGGAGCGAAGATTGTGAGAAAAGCTTTCAAGAGTTGAAGAGAAGGCTAGTCACAGCCCCTATACTCACACTTCCTAGTGGGTCGGGAGGGTTCACGATCTATAGCGATGCTTCCCATAAGGGTCTAGGGTGCGTACTCATGCAAAATGGAAAGGTAATTGCCTACGCTTCTAGACAGCTGAAACCCTATGAGAAGAATTACCCAACCCATGACCTAGAGCTGGCGGCGGTAGTTTTTGCCTTAAAGATTTGGAGGCACTACCTATATGGGGAATCCTGTGAGATTTTTACTGACCATAAGAGCCTGAAGTACATATTCACCCAGAAGGAAATAAACATGAGACAAAGGCGATGGTTAGAACTACTGAAGGATTACGACCTCAACATCCAGTATCACCCAGGAAAGGCGAATGTAGTTGCCGATGCACTTAGCAGGAAGTCGTCTTCGTCAATGGCTACCCTAATTACAAGACAGAGGAATTTATTGGAAGATATGAGAAAGTTGGAATTGGATGTCAGGATCCGAGAATCAGACAAGGACAGTTCATTGAACAACCTAATGGTACGACCCACTCTAATTGATAGAATTAAGACAGCTCAGAAGAACGATGAACATCTACTTAAGATCACAGAAGAAGTAAAGAAAGGAGACAAATCTGAGTACAAGTTGCAAGATGGAATACTTCGGTTCGGCAATAGGATTTGCGTGCCGAGTAATCCCAGTTTAAAAAGAGAAATCTTTGAAGAAGCTCACAGATCAGGTTACTCGATTCATCCTGGAGGCACAAAAATGTACAAGGATCTCCGAGAGACTTTCTGGTGGGGAAACATGAAGAGAGAGATTGCAGAGTTTGTATCTAGATGCCTAGTATGTCAGCAAGTGAAGGCGGAACACCAAAGACCCGCCGGGCCTTTACAGCCATTACCGATACCAGAATGGAAGTGGGAACACATCACTATGGATTTTGTTTCAGGATTGCCAAAGACCCGTTCTGGACATGATGCTATTTGGGTAATAGTAGACAGATTAACGAAGTGTGCACACTTCTTGCCTGTCCGGATGACTTATTCGATGGACAAGTTAGCCACCACCTACGTAGAAGAGATAGTGCGTTTGCATGGCATTCCAGTCTCAATCGTTTCGGATAGAGACCCTCGTTTCGTATCCAAATTCTGGGGAAGCTTACAACATGCATTCGGTACTAGGCTACAGTTCAGCACGGCCTTCCATCCCCAAACAGATGGTCAGTCAGAAAGGACTATCCAAACATTAGAAGATCTACTACGGGCTTGCGTACTAGATTTCAAAGGTAGTTGGGATGACCATTTGCCGTTAATCGAATTTTCTTACAACAACAGTTACCAGAGTAGCATTGGGATGGCTCCTTTTGAAGCCTTATACGGTAGGAAGTGCAGATCGCCACTATGTTGGGACGAGGTAGGGGAAAGGAAATTGTTGGGACCAGAATTAGTGCAATTGACTTCGGAAAAGGTCAGAGTTATTAAAGAGAAGTTACGTGGTGCTCAAAGCAGACAGAAGAGTTATGCAGACATACGCAGACGGGAGTTAGAGTTCCAAGTGGGCGACCGGGTGTTTTTGAGGGTGTCACCAATGAAAGGAGTACTACGATTTGGAAAGAAAGGGAAGCTAAGCCCTAGGTATGTGGGACCTTTTAAAATACTTGATAGAATTGGTTCTCTGGCCTACCGTGTAGCGTTACCGCCGGAATTAGCCAGCGTCCATAATGTATTTCACGTGTCCATGCTAAGGAAGTACATCCCAGACCCTACACATGTATTACAATCAGAGCCTTTACAGATCAGAGAAGACTGCACTTACATCGAACAACCAGTTCAAATCTTAGATTATAAGGAACAGACACTCCGAACTAAGAAAATCCCCTTGGTAAAGGTCCTGTGGAGGAACCATGCGGTTGAGGAGGCCACGTGGGAACGCGAACACGAAGTCAGAAGCAAATACCCTCATCTTTTCCAAAATGGAGGTACGTAAAATTTGGAGGACCAAATTCTTTTAAAGGAGGGGAGAATGTAATGCCCGGGACATTTTTTATATCATAATTATTTTCGGGCCAAAATAATAATGGCATATTATTTTGAGCAGCTTATGGCGACAATTAGTGTTAACAAAATTTTTAGAAATCCTTAGCGACATTTTTATAGTTAACGATGATACCTCTATCTAATATTAGAATTCCAATTAGCGACTCGTAGCGACAATAATTTCACTCAACATCAATGTATTACTTAACAACTTCTAGTGGCAAAAATTTTAGCATCGTTATACTTTTAGCAATAATTAGTGTAGTTAATATATTTCGACTATTTTTCGATATAATAAGTTGGGCTAGAGTTTTAGCGACAAAAAAGGGTTGTAAGTTTCCTTGCAATTCCAACTAGGGTTTTCACCCCCATACATATATGTATATAAGATATAGAAGGGGGCAGCCACCCTTAGCCGTCAAACTCAACGTAGCTGGAGATAGAGGAGAGCAAAAAAAAAAAAAAAAGGGAGATCCTCCGGCAAGGTTTCCGGTGATCAACAACACTCCGGTAAGATTTCTACATCCCTTTTTCCCTAAATAAATCTATGTGTTTAGAGATACATGTATATGGGTTAGGGCTGCGTTGGGAGGGAGAAACGGGTTTGTGTACATATATCAGTGGGTATATGGGTCTGTATGACTTCTTGTCTTAGAAAGAGATCGAGGGGGAAAGGTGTATGGGTTTGTGGGTTTATGGTCGTGAGTGGATGACAACTTTGGGTGGTCATTGCTGTGAGATTAAGTGGAGGGGGATGGCAGCCATGACTGCCGACAGGGAAGAGAGGAACTGGGGTAGCCACAGAGGCTGCCGTAGGTATTGAGTACGGCTGTGAGGCGGGGTGGAAGTAGCCATGGAGGGCCATCGTTAGAGAGAGAGAGACAGCCATGAGGGACTGCCGTATGTGCTGTGTGAGTGAGTGTAAGAAAAAAAAATGGAGAGGGACTGTGTGGGTGTGTGCGATGTGGTGAGGCTGCCGAAACGGCAGCCGTGTGTGCGTGTGAGAGTTGTGGGTGAGTATATTGGTGAGGGAGATAGGTAAGCTTGGGCAGCCATAGCCATGAGAAAGTGTGTCACTAATGGATGCTCAAACGTGGGTGAGGTAGGTCCTCATGAGTGTGTAGCCTGAGTGATGTTGGGAATGTTTCAGTGGTAGTGTTTGTGTAGAATTGCTGTGTATATATGTTTGAATGTGGGATTAGTGTAAATGGTTTGAGTGTGAATGTTTGTGAGAGAAGAGAAAGTGTTTGATTGTTTGATTGTTTAAGAGTGAGTGAGTGTGGAAGAAATGGGAGGTACAGCCGTGAGGAGGGAGTCAGCTGCTTTGTGACTGTATTTCAGAGAAAGAAGAAGAAGAAGTGGGTAATGGGTATATGCTACAAGGTGGTACATTGCGCAGGTGCAGTTGTACCACGTGGCAGCTGAATATTTTATAGTTGTCCAAAAATGTTGAAACTTTACAGGCTTGTTCTTAGTACAATATTAGAATTTCTGTGAAAGTTTCATATTTTTCTGATGTCGTTTAGTATTTTTAATATTTTTGTAAGTGCAGTTATCCTAAAATTTGTTTTGAGCATTTACAATTAATATTAAATTCTGCAAAAATTACAGCAATGCTTTTATAGTAAAAAGACAACTCAGTTTAAGTTTCATTAATTTCCAGGTTGATTTAGTACATTAACCTGTATCACATTTGATTTATTGAAACGAATGATTTTAAAATGGTTTCGGTACTTTTTAAATTACAATTTTTGATTTCTGTATTTTTCTTATATATTATAAATCTATCATGAAAATTATGGAACCTTGATTTGAGTTAGAAGCATTAATTGTTATTTATAGGCTTTTCTGGTATTTAAGAAAATTGTTTTTAATAAAAAAAAATAATCAAAAATTATATTTTAATCCCATATAATTTATTTAGCTATAAATAATGCTTAATGAACGATAAGAATATTTTTGGGACATTTCGAAACCTCGTGGAGTGTGACGAGTGTCGGGTTAGGTTGGCCGAGTGAAAAAAAAAAAAAACTGCCTTGGATTTCGTCGGTTCGGGTAGAGAAATGAGTATGTTGTGGGTAGTTAAATTAAGTTTATAATACATCAGTGTGGATAAGGTACTTTAGGCATTGTGGGCAAATAGGTAATTATACATAAGTCGGGGGACGGTTGGGTAAAGCTTTACTCATCTAAAAGAAACATAATACCTAAACGTGCCCAAGCGACAATGAATAACATCCGTATGATTTGTTATTTAGGTTTTGATAGTCAAGAGCTAGGGCCGGCATTTGAGCAAATACCAAAAGCAGATTTTGAGCAAGGTAAGTACCCCTGTCATGTTCCTCCGTATATTTATTTGCAAAAACTATATTATGTATTTATGTTTTGATCAATTGAAGTTCAAAGATATATATTGCATATGTTTTATTTCTAAAATATTTGACGAGAAATGTAATATGAAAGAATGCCATGGAATGTCGTGTGTGTCATAAAATTTTACTGAGTACATGTTAATGAGCAATGAAACTGGTCTTGGTTGCTGTGCCCCATATCCAACGGGGGAATGTTGGATTTCGGGCCCTGGTCAACGGGGCTCATACGTTGATGCATAGTACTATGGCTGGTGGTGCGCCCTTGCGCCCACATGATTATTTTATCCCGGGTGTAGGAGGGATTTCGGGCCCTAGTCAGGGGGGCTCGTACGCTGACCGCAGCATACCTACGAAAAGAAATATATGTTTCTGATGTGAATGGAATGAATGATGGTTGTACTCAGATTTGAACATCTTTTCTTCTGAAATTCAGGTATATGTATATGAAAGACGTTTTTATGAATGACAATAATCAAATGCTTGAGTTGTTGAATGAAAACCCATGGCATGTTTTAGAAATTCCAAACTTATTTTAGGAACATGGCTGGTGTATTTGCTGGGCTTTCGCTCATTCCTTATTTTTCAGGTGACTACTCAAGGGAAGCGGAGCCGTATGAGCCACACGGGGGAGTTATGCCCGAAGAGAATTTTTAGAATAATGAGTGCCTACTATTCGAACATTTTAGTCTATGTTAATTTACGTTATGCTTGAACTGATGTAAGGAGCTTAGGTCTCCTAGAGTTTTCTTTATAAGTTTTAAAGACATATAATGAGAGTTTTATTTGAATGTTTTGGAGGTCCGTAAATTAGAATTAATTTGGAGTCACAGGATTGTAGTAAGGCCTAGCAGAGCCCTGGCAGGTGTTTGAATGGGCCTGCGGCCGGTCACGTGCCTAGCACACGGGCTTACCCGTGGGTTCGGGTCGTGACACGTACAAAGTCACAATTAGAACCATCAAAATACGTTCTTAATAACATTTTACTGACAACTGAGTGTAACTCATAACCAAAGTTGCTAAACTCTTTGTATGCCTTCCGTCCAAAGCATCACCCACACTGTTAGACTTTCAAATACGATTTATCCATAATCAAATCACCAACATCAAATATTCCAAGATTCTATACTCCAACAAATGCTGCATATAATTCGCAATTAGCAAACGTTGGAAATCATGTTGTTCAAGCTCAACGTCTTGTCAATACCTTTCAACTACAAAAGATCACAAACTCAACACCTAAGGCTTAACCAAGATTACTTATCTAAGCAATTCACTAACCGGCCCATGAGATCACCTAATGATTAATACTTTCCCCCTTCTATTTTTTTTTTCACCAAAACCAAAACCATCAGACAGCATTCGAAGCATACTACATCGACTTAGTCCGTTCGCCTTACAAACATAATACTTAATCAAATTGCCGACATTAATTTCTAAAGTCATTATGCCTGCAACATCTGAGCACTTGAAACACATGGTTTCACAAGATAGAATCAAACTCATTCCTCTGGTCCATATTTCATTGACTACTAAAATCACAAACTCAATGTCTAAGGCCTAAATAAAACTACAATGATGCAATGTCTTTAAAGGTCAGAAATCAACACAACGAGATCAATTAAAGAGAAATATGATTCCGTCAATTTTCACTAGTCTAACCCTAAAACCAATGCCATAGAATAATCCTTTGAAACATATTACTTTGACTTATCCAAACTGGATAACCAACATCAACAAGCATTTATACGTCTTACCAAAAGACCACCACACTTCCGCAGCGCACTCTGATGCCTCCAAACAAAATCGGTCCAAACTATTATCAAAATCCATCAAAGCTAAATGTGTCGTCTTAAACAACCCAAAAATCGAATTCTGCACATGCATCCACCAATGTTTAAGCCTTTAAACTACCACATCATTTATATCTCTCAGTCACAGCCTTTACAGATAGCTTCTATTTTTCAGAGCTCTTCGCCATAAGATCATAGTCATCCTCCCTTTTTAAAGCAATCCATCTTGGCATTATTGGAAGACAATCAGTCCATACCCCAAAATAACATCAAAGTGTTCCATATTCAAAAATTATGCCAACTCTTAAATATCCGTAGTCAATACTGATGGGGCAAGAATTATAAACCATAAGGGCCACCACAGGATTCCATAAAAGTATCTATATCTAAACACGTTTCAAATTTCTAGGTTCAAAACTTAGATGCTTGCGAAGGATATCGAAACAACTGAAATAAAGGGGCACTATGATCTAGTAATGTCAAATCTTCCTTTCAAATTCCGTACAAAGTCTCGGTCACCATATCAATTATTTTCTGAGATCACAACCTTTTTCCATACACTATCTGATAGAGCTACTCGTAGACATCCAAAGATCATAGTCCTATCTTTCAATCATTCTCCTTGTCCAATACGGAAAATATCAAAACAAATAAAAAACAACTAACATTCGTTCTACGATTGCGTACTCAAGCCAAATCCAAAACTTATGGCCAATCTCAATCTTATGCTCTAATATGAAATAAATTCTCCAAACTTAATCCACCTTTTCGAGGTTCAATCCCAATCACATATGTCTTAGGCTTAGAGTCTACAGAATCTCAAACCTAAGCTCTGATACCACTCCTGTCACGCCCCAAAAACGAGAGGCCGCGACTAACATCAAACTTCATTATATACCATTACAGTTCTAAAGATAACGGTATAGACAGAGCAACT